>JAJPUD010015409.1:0-24107 GCA_023553655.1 Myrmecobius fasciatus
AGGAGGGAAAGGGACCCACATGTGCAAGAATGTTTGTGGCAGCCCTTTTTGTAGTGGCTAGTACCTGGAAACTGAAGGGATGCCCATCCATTGGAGAGTGGCTGAATAAATTATGATATATGAATGTTATGGAATATTATTGCTCTATAAGAAACGACCAGCAGGACAATTTCAGAGAGGCCTGGAGAGACTTGCATGAACTGATGCTGAGTGAAACGAGCAGAACCAGGAGATCATCATACACAGCAACAACAATATTACATGATGATCAATTCTGATGGACATGACTCTCTGCAACAAAGAATTGTCTCAAACCAGTTCCAATTGTTCATTGAAGAAAACCATATATGCCCAGAGAGAGGGAAATGAAATATGGACCACAACATAACATTT
Organism: Myrmecobius fasciatus; assembly: GCA_023553655.1. Lineage (NCBI taxonomy): Eukaryota > Metazoa > Chordata > Mammalia > Dasyuromorphia > Myrmecobiidae > Myrmecobius > Myrmecobius fasciatus. The sequence goes on from JAJPUD010015409.1 coordinate 394, forward strand.
TCATGATCTCTATTGACATTTGCTTGCATTGTGTTGCCTTTCTCTGATTCTTTTTTTTTTTCTTGTAGATAGGATTTTTCTTGCATAACTTCTCAAGCATTTCAACATTATTAACATGTAGTGGACTTCCTGCCATCTAGGGGAGGAGAAGGAACTGGGGGTAAAATTTGTAATGGAAAGCTTTGTAAAGATCAATGCTGGGAACTACCCATACATATGTTATACAAATAAAAAGCTTTAATAAAAAAGAAGAGATGGCAAGAATCTACAAAGGAACTATACAAGAAAGACCTTAACATCATTGATAACCACAATAATGTGGTTACTGGCATAGAGCCAGACTCCTGGAGAATGAAGTTTAGTAGACATTAGGAAGCATTGCTAAAAATAAATCTAATGGTAATAATTCTAACTGAGCTATTTAAAAGCCTAAAAGATGATGCTGTTAAATTGTTGTACTCAATATGCCAACAAATTTGGAAAATTCACCAGTAACTACTGGATTGGAAAATATCAATTCAGATCTCAATCATTAAGAAATGCAATATCAGGAAATGGTCAAATTACTGAAAAGTTGTACTATTTTCACATGCCAACAAGATTATTCTTAAGATTATGAGAGCTAGGCTTCAGAAATATATGAACTAAGAATGACAAAAGAACTGATTTATTATTAATTGTCATTAAGAATGACAAAAGGAACTAGAGGCCAAATTGCCAACATTAGTTGGATTTTGGAGCAAGCAAGGGAATTCTAGTGAAACATCTATTTCAACTTTATTGACTAAACCAAAAACTTTGGCTGCATGAATCATGACAAAATATTGCAAGTCATCAAAAAAACGGGAGTACCAGATAATCTTATTTGTTTCCTGAGGAATCTTAATGCAAGTCAGTAATTAAGAGCACCAAATATGGAATAAACTAATTGGTTTAAGATTGGAAAAGGAGTATGACAAAGATGCATATATTTTTTTCACTACACTTATTTAACTTATATGTTGAGTATATCATGTGAAATTCCATGCTAATGAAATCAAAAGCCAGAATTAAAGTTGTCAGAGAAATATTAACTACCTCAGATATGCAGATAATACCATGGTGATGGTAAAAACTAAAGAAAAATTAAGAAGCCTCTTGATGAGGAAGAATGAGGAAAGTATTAAAATTGGCTTGGAGTTTGACAACAGCAACAAAAACTCAGATCTTGGGAATTGTTTTCATCAGTTCCTGTCAAATAGAGGGAGAAGAGATGGAAGCACCGTAAGGTTTTATATTATTGGCCTCAAAGTCCATTGCAGATTGCAACAGCAGCCATGAAATTAAAAGCTGCTAGTTCCTTGGAAGGAAAACTATGGCAAAGCAGAGAAATCAGCTGGCTGACTTTTCTAATAGTAAGTATGGCAGTGAGAGTTGGAGGACATGGAAAACTGAGAACCATTGAATCAACATTTTTTTTACGTTGTGTTAGAGAAGACATGGGATTCCCTTGGACAACAAGGTCAAATCTGTAAATAATTAAATTATTTCAGGCTATTTAGTGGAAGGTCAAACATTGAAGCTAAAGCTTAAATGCTTTGATCATATAATAAGATAGGACTCATTGGGAAAGACCTTAATGTTGGGAAATATTGAAGGCAAAAGGAAAATGTGACAGCAAAGGATGACATGGATAGATGGTATTATGGAAATAATGAGCATGAATTTGGACATTCTTCAAGAGACAATGGAGGATAGAACAACATGGAGTGCTATGGTCCATGGGGTCATAAAGAGTTGGGAATAACTGAATTGATGAAACAAAATATATGGTATTTATGGTGTATATGTTATATGTTTCATATAATATGTAAATACATATTTATTTATACCCATAAATGCAATTATATAAAGGATTCTAATGATATAGGACAAAAATCACAGATACACACATGTATTATTTAACATGTATATAAGTATATATGATGCTTCATATATTACACGTTCATGCATTGTTCATATATTATATGTACATAAGCATCTATTTGCAGAAATGTAAATATGTATATGCTTACTATGTATTATATATACATATATATATATATATATGCAGGTATAATGTATATTCCTATGATGATATCTAGGTGTTATTTTAATAATTTGCTAATTTTTTTAGCTTTTGTTAACTTCCCTCCCCCATGTACTATACATAAGTGAATTTCTGTCTATCTCTATAAAACTTCCTAATTTCAACCCCTACTTTCTTTCCAAGGGTCTACTTCTTAAAGAGTTACAATCCCTTCTATTTTCAGTTGTTCTATCAGTGTTAAAATAATTGTTCCTTCACACACAATCATGAAGATTTACATAAATTTGTCTAATTTTATGCAAGGTCCTTGCTAAACATCTGCAAATCTAAGCACCATTTTTAGGTAACAAAGCTTCCAAATATCTGTTTATAGATAAGAGCCCTGGCACAGGATTGCAGAAATCTAGGGATTTTTCTCCTATCTTTTTATTGACTGAATTTTAATTTTAGCTTTATAGATTGCATAGATTATTCTTTCATTTTTTGTGACACTAAATAGAGTATATATCCTGTATATATCTTGTTTGTAAATGGTAGTTTATATGTTGACTCCCCAGTTGGGGTTTGAGCTCACTGAAAGCAGAGATTTATTTTGTTTGTGTGCTTGCTCTTGCTTTTTTTTCATTCCTGTACTTAATAAAGAGCACATGGTAAGCATTTAATAAATGTTTATTGATTTGATGACTTGTATGAGCAAAGCATTGTTTTTGAACACAGAGATTGAAAATTCAAAACCCAGGAATTTTCATTCCTGCTTCTTTGATATAGTTATAGATACACAATGAGGGACCTTTAAAATATTAACTTAGCTCAGTTATCTTGAAGATGAGGAAACTGAAAAACAGAGTTGCCAAATGACTTGTCCAGGGGCACAAAGATTGTAAGAAGAAATGCTAAGATTTGACCTTGGCAAAGATTCTAATTCCCAATACGAATGAATGAAGCATTAAGTTCTTAATATGTGTATACCACTATAAGAACATAAATGGAAAATACCATTTTCATATTCTAATGAGGAAAACAATATATAGGAACTGTTTTGACCAGAAGCCAAATAGAAAAGTCCCTTGGTTGGTAGAATACAGCAGTTTTCAAAATGGTGAAATATGTGCTGTTTAAGGTCATTGCAATTGGTAAAGTTATATTTGTTTCCGATGTTAAACTCTTTGATGGTGTCGAGGACTTTGGATTCTCTGCATCTTTAGTATGTGTGAACATGAGACCTTCAGGAACATTTTCCACTTTACATCTCTACATAGGCTTCTTCCTAGTCAAGGACACTGCTATCATCAAGGCTCTTGGGTTTCATGGTCCTGAGCTGTCTCCATTAAGGTAGGAAGAGTAATAAGGCTGCTGGTGATAGTTCGAGTTGCCTGGAACAGGCTATTTCCCACTTCTCCCTCAATGTGCCGTATTCCTCACAGGTTTGCCTTGTCTATAGCAGAGTTGGTCTGTAATTGGTGGAAATAGCTAGCCTTTTCTTAATAAAGGATGGTCACCCATGTGATGGTTACAAGGACTGAATTAGAAACAAGAACAAGGGTCTGCTGCTGTTCTCCCTCCAGAGTTCTTGTGTTTCTTTGCCTTTTAGTATCAATTGATCAGGAATTACTGCTGGTAAATATGAAGGTGTCTCCCTTCTCCACCATGATTTCTCCTTCAGTGTTGAATATAGGAGTTACCCTTGTGGCATGTCAGGTCCCACAACCTTTTTCCTATATCATGTTAATATGATAAGATATTATTAGCCAAGTAAAAATTAATCAATAAACAAGCATGTATTAAGTACATACTCTGAGCCATGCACTATGCTAAGTGCTAGGGAAACAAAAGGAAAGAAATGTCACTACCCTCAGGAGCTTGCAAGTTTATAGGGGAGATGACATGCAAATAAATATATACAAAACAAGTTCTATAGAGGATGAATAGGAAATAACCAAAAGATGGAAAATATTAAAATTAAAAGGGATTAGGAAAGGCTTCCTGTAGAAAGTCATAGAATAACAAATCTAGATTTAAAGTGGGCATTTTGAAGGACATCTATTCCAACCTACTCCTTGTACAGATAAGGAAACTAAGGGCCAGAGAAATTTAATGACTTCCTCAAGATTGCACAAGTAGAAAGTGATGTGACTGGGTTTCAAATCTTCTTCTTCCAAATCTAAATTCTATATCCTTCCACTGTTCTAGGGAAGGGTGATGACTAAGCATGTCTCCAGTGTGTTGTTTCAGCACCAATCTGTGAAACAGATGATAAAATCCAACTTTTCTTTAATAATTTAAGTAATAATAAAAAGAATATAAAGTGTTACTCTCTACAAGTATTGCGGAAAGACTTTGTCCTTTACAAGCTTAGCATTGCAACTGAGTCACCTTTGGGAGCATGATCACTATACTCATTAAAAACCCAAAAAGCTTTTCGGCAGTTTAAAGGAGAAAGACTGAGTTTATTTGTCTTTTACCAAGCTGACAAAATATAATTGTTTTCTGAAGACACCCCATTTAGAGAATATCTAGTGTTTCTGAGTATATCTTTTAAATTAAATATTTACTTTGTGCTTTAAGATAGCAGGCACTTTCAGCATGCTATTTGGAAGTGAGACATCAGCCCCAAGACATCTGTTCCTTTGCATTGTGGGAAAAGGGGGGGATAATAAACTAAAAGCTACTTTCAAAATTCCATCTGGCAAGTCAAACTCTGCTACTCAAAAAAAAAAAATTCTTCAAGCATGGAAGCTTAGATAGAGCTTAATTAAAATCAATAGAGAGTCTGCCAAAGGGGGAAAAGCACATACACTCACTACATTTCTAGTGTGATATTTTCTTTCTGGCTCAACATCAGTCTTCCTATTTTCTCTACTTTCTATATAAAAATTGGTCTCAGATTGAACTTTTTTTGTTGTTGTTTGTAAAATAGCTTATTTTGCTTCCTGAAATTAAACTCCTAGATTTCAATAGTTAGGGTAAATGCACTTTAAAAAAAATAAAAATTATCAACCTATTTTCTGGACTGATGATATAAGCAGTGTGTTGTAGCAGAAAGTCTAAAAGTTATGAGCCCTAAGTTTGAGTTACACTACTGTCATGATCAATCAATCAACAAGTATTTATTTAATGCTTACTATGTGGCAAGCACTTTGCTAGGTGTGGGAGATTCAAGTATTAAAAGAAGTTGCAATCTCTCCACATAACGAATTCAATTAATTACCCTCAGCAAGTCACTTTCACTTTCAGTGGCTCAATTTTTCCAGATACACAATAAAGGAGCTGAATTTTCAGAGTCCCTTAGAGATATAATATTTTCCGATGCTCTCTCATTAGGCAAATGACAACTATGCCAAGGCCTTTGAACTCATCTACTTAACTCATTTAGACATTCCTACTGTTATTGTCCTCTATTCTTAATGAGATATTCATCCACTGCTTTAATATCTACATAATATTTGAAAAGCACAATGTCCTCTGTTCAAGACTCATAAACAATATAATCATGATTCCTTCTAGAGTAGTCAATTTTCATTATAGTGTATTGCCTCTGTCATGTTCTGCATTCTTTAAACTAAGTTCTCAAACACTTTTTAAAGTAATTATTTTTTTCCTTTTACCTCTTAGTGCTGGTAAGTTAGTAAGAAAACTTATCTTACATAAGTTGTAACTTGTATTTTTTTTTCGCTCTACCCAAAAATATAATACAAAACCAAAAATATTGTGTCAAAAGGCCTACGGATTTTTTAAAATAAAAATTCACAGGCTTAACTATAAACTGTGCTAAGTAATCCAGCCTACTCCTCAATTCTGATGTAAGGCTCACAAAGCCAAAGCTAACAGTATTTGAGCATATAACAAATTATTTTTCTGAGTAGAGCAGCAAGGTTTGCATTAAAAATAGCCCCATTGTAGAGGAAGTAATACCAGAAAAAACAGGCAGCTCAAATTCCCTGAGAGGTTAAAAGGGGAGAATAAACAGAGAGGGATGCCTTGATTACTGGACCTTGGAGTTACTGTACTGTGCTCCATATTTCTACATTAGTTGCTGCTCTGAGAGTGGATGGAGCATTCAGACTTACTATCTAAAACAGGTAAAAGGAAAGAAATGAAGATCTCATGTCTTGGTGTACCTTTCTCCTTGGGCACATTCATTGGGATTCTTTTAACTATTTTTAATGGTTATCATTCATCCAAAATTGTATGCCAAACAATAAGAAAACTAACGTAGATCCAATAATTCTAATGATGATACTGACTTTAGATAATATCTAGGCTAAGGAGGCAGTTAGGTGAATCAATGAATAAAGAAATGGGCCTCAAGTCAAGAGGACCTGAGTTCAAATCTGACCTCACATATTTACTAGCTGTGTACTACTGTAAAAAGAAATGGCAAATTGATCTAGGATCTTTGCCAAGAAAATTCCATGAATCACATGGTCCACAGGGTCATGAGGAATCAGGCCCAACGAAACAACAGTCCAAGGTGGAGTAGGGTGCATTCAAGGCAATCTATGGATTTTTATGGAGAAAGTACCTTTTATTTTTGTTAGTCTCTAACTGAAATTAAAGATTCCATTCAATAGTGGGTTTTTGTTTTTTTCACTGAGGCAATCGGGTTAAGTGACTTGCCCAGGGTCACACAGCCAGGAAATGTTAAGTGTCTGAGACCAGATTTGCACTCAGGTCCTCCTGACTTGGATTGGTGCTCTATTCACCACTGCACCACCTGGCTGCCCCACCAATATTGTTTTTTTTTTTTTTTTTAAAGGAAAAGGAAAAATATTCTGAGAACAGTTATATGGCTTTTGACATTTTGTCAAAGTGGTCCATGACAGAAAAACAGTTAAGAAATCATGTTCTATTTTGAATATTTTACAGAGAAGGAAATCAAAATCCAGATACAAGTAGCAATTTGTTCTAGGTAAAAGAACTGATAAGTATCAAAATCTAAATCTGTGATCTATTCATTGCTATAAAGCTTTTCATTATTGGGATGGGGGGCAAGATTTTAATACATATAACATGCTTTTAAATCCAATAATCTTTCAACTTGTAGTGGTTATTCTACTCCAATAACAACCCAGGGAGACTGTCCGCTGAGTAAATTTAGTAAATGATAGCATTGCTCCTGATATTTATCACACCTTGATTGGCACAGATCCTGTCAGTCTCAACTTTTACATAGAGAGATAATGAAGTACTTAGAAGAGAAGTGAACTTTGAGTCAGGAGAGAACTGAGTTCAAATTTTTACATGAGAATTATTGGCTGTGTATCATTGGACAAATCACTTAACATCTCAGACTCTGTTTCCTCTTTGACTAATAGCACATCATCATAGAGTTATTGTAAAGATCTAATAAAATAATATATGTAAAGTATTTTACAAATCTTAAGGCATAATCTAAATTGCAGTTAATAATAATGATAATTAGAATTTATTTTTCTGTAAGAGTTTTTCATCTACAAAGCACTTTCCTTACCTTTCTTCCCTGTGAGGTTTATAGTATATGTATATATATATATATATATGCATATATATATATATCTTACTACTTTAATGATTAATAAATTGAATGGCACTTATTAAGCACTTAGTAAATATCAAACACTGTTAGGTTGGGTGGCTATAGTAACAAAAACTAGTCTTTACATTCAAGAAGCTTCCATTTTAACAGGAGAAATAACATGTACATCAGAATATACAAGATAAATATTGAGTATATGGATGATAGTTCTCCAATGTGTGTCAATGTCATTGTCAAAGTGGACTTCGCTACAACATGTGGGAGAGGAGACATATTAGACTGACTACCAAATTAAAGGTTTTCAGAGCTGTTGGGCTGACCTCATTGTTGTATGTCTGTGAAACCTGGACATGCCAGGAAACTAAATCACTTCTATTTGAATTGTCTTAGGAAGATTCTGAAGATCACCTGACAGGATAAGATTCTAGACATTAAGGTCCTTTATTGAACTAAACTGCCAAACATTAAAGCTCTACTGGAGAGAGCACAACTCTGTTTTGGACTGGCCACATTGTTCAAATGTCAAATGCATGCTTGCCAAAAATATAATTTCATGGAAAACTCACACAGAAACATCCCCAATGTGGTCAGAAAAAGTGATTTAAAGACTTTTTTTTTTTTTTGCACCAGCAATCAGGATTAAGTGACTGGCCCAGGGTCACACAGCTAGGAAGTGTTAAGGGCTGGTGCTATATCTACTGTGCCACCTAGCTGTCCCAATTAAAATAATTTCACTTTCATTTCACTTTCAACAATTTCAAGTAATTTCGTTACTTTTCAGGCCTTTCTGAAATCATCCTGCACATCATTTCTTATAGTATAATAATATTCCAAAATATTCATGTACCATAACTTGTTCAGCCCTTCTCCAACTGATGGACATCCAATTAGTTTCTTTTTTTTGCTACTACTAAAGCTCTCTCTTAAGAGCTTTAGAATTGATCATATGGCGTGGGAGACACTGGAAAGGAAAATCCGTCATGGTGTGCCTTCATCAGAGAAGGTTCTGTGCTTTATGAGCAAAGCAGAATTGGATTAACTCAAAAGAAATGTGAAATACACAAAGTTAGAAAGTCCACCCCAGATGTTCCTATGGACTACTTGTGTCCAACTTGTGGCAGAACATTCCAAAGTCATGAGCCACAATCAGATACACTGTAAAAAATCATTTTGGTTCTCTTTGAGAATGAAGGGCAACAACCCTGTGACCCTGGACAAGTCACTTAATCCTATTTGCCTTAGTTTTATGGATGATAACTTTAGAGAAGATGACACTAATAACTGACAGGACCAACAAACCCTTTTTGGTAGAAGCAACACTTGAATTGATAATAAGAATCAGTGGTTGGAAGGATAAATTTTCAGACTTGGGACACAAACATTAGGGAACTAATGTTTGAAAGGAAGAGAAAGTAGCCCCATATGGCTGGACTGTATAATGTGCAATGGAAAGTAGTAGAAATTTAAAAAGTAAGAAGGAGTCAAATTATGAAAAGCTTTAAATATCACAAGATTTTATAAATAATACTTGAATTAATAGAAAAATATTGGAATGTTTTGAGCAAGAAAGTAGCATGGCAAAACTTTGATTTAAAAAAAATTATTTGAGGGGCAGCTAGTTGATGTAGTGGATAGAGCACCAGCCTCGAAGGCTGGAAAACCTGAGTTCGAATCTGACCTCAGACACTCAACACTTCCTTGCTGTGTGACCCTGGGCAAATCACTTAGCTCCAATTGCCTCAGAAAAAAAAAAAAAAAAAATGGCTGCTGATTGCAGGAAGAATTGGAGTATACAGAAAGCTGAAGTAGTTTATATGAGATGCAGTGAGAACCTTCACAGAATAGTGGCTATAGGAGGGAAAAGTAGTTGTCATACATAAGCATTATAAAGACAGAAATTACATGATTTGCCAATTGATTGGATATATGGGGTAATTAAGAGAAAAAAGTCAGAAATAACTCAGAAAGTGTAAAACTGAGTTACTGAAAGAATGATGAATCCTTGATAATGACAGGGAAGTTTAAAAAAAAAGATGGTTTAAGGGGAAAGATGATCATTTCTTTTTTAGATATGTTGAGTTTAAAATTCCAAAATGTCCACTATACAGAAACCATCCAGGGGAATGAAGCAGGAGGCAGATGTTTTACCAGTGAGGGTACCATCCTTTCTTATCCTTTCCTCAGGTCAAACTCACTGAGTCACAAAAATGGACAAAGGAGAAAATACTAAGGGTAGAAGATGGAAAACAGTGAGAATTGCTATTAGAAGTTACAGGGAAGCTGATTTTCACTCACTGTGAGAAAAAAAAAAACTTTGTCCAAAATCAGTGATGTTCATATACGATCCAGAAAGTCTTTGCATATAGGCTAAACAACCATTTAGGGGAAGGGAGTCTCTTTTACACTTATCCCTTCCACATTGTAGAGGTTTGAGGTAGAATGTTCCCATAATCTTGAAAATCAATTTAAAATGTTTTGATTTTTCCTTTGTACCAGAGAAGAAGTCTCATTTTTTTTCCTTTTTTGAATGTGGTATATCTAGTACTTTATTGTAAAATTTGTGTTAGCTATTTGATAATAGGCTACATGTAGATCATTGTGATATCTCTATTTCTAGACATTGTGTGTAATCTACTAATTTTCTCATTCCTTTCACAAACTTTAACTGTGTAGTTATTTTAACTTAAAAATAAATTGTATATTTTTACTATTAAAAGATAAATATGCTAATATTATGCAATACATACATATACTTATGCATTTCCTAGTTTATAAGCTTTTTCTATATCATCTTCTATCCTTATATGTTGTCTGTGGCTTCTGAAAAACAAAAAAAAATCCCATTTAACTTCTTACACTGAGCAATGATATATTAAAACAATGATGGAGAAAGATATGATGTGAAAGGGATAACTTTACATATAACTCACACTTCTCAGATGTTGCCTGATATAATGGGGGAAAATCAGATTTGAGGTAAGAAAAACTAGGTTTGAAATTCACCTCTAACACTGTACAACTATGGACATTGTAAATAGAATTTCAATTTCCTCACTGTAAAAAATGAGCAAAAGATTCATAAAACTTACCTTATAAGATTGTTGTATATACCAAATGAATTAAGGTATGCTAAGTCCTTTTTGTACCTTTAAGTACTATATAAATGTCGATGCTTATTATTGATAGTATGCTTTTGGTAAGAATTTAAAAAGATGACTTCTGAAATTGCTTCTGTCATGTGGTTGAAGTATTGAGGAGCTAAGAAGGGGAAAGTTGTATATGTACTATGATTCATATGATATTTGATTTCTCCTCTCACTCATTCCACACATGAGTGAAAAAATGAATATGTATTAAACATTTATTATACCCTAGGCACTATGCTAAGTTCCAAGACAAAAATATCCAAGAAAGCTCTTTCCCACCTTCTAATTTATATTCTAATAGATAAAGAAGTAATTGGTTAGAAAAGGATATTTTGGTCTGGCAAGTCATAAGAAGACATTTATTCATATTGCTGATTTGAGCAAAGAATAATACTTCCCAGTATTAGAGTTGGAAAGTGGGAGATATAAGGTTGGTGAGCAAATGGTGTAATAAACAAGAAGAGGGCAAGAGTTAAACTTGGTTGTTAGTTTGGAAATGGGAAATTATAGTGGTCTACCTTCTTCCCTGATAGTATAACTTCACCTTTCCATATGTGGAATAGTAGCCTTTGCAACGAACTTCCATGCTCCAGTCTCTAAAAAAATTAATCTCATCAATTTTGAAACTCTTATCCTGAGGCAGAATTCTTGATTGGGAATGTGTGCATTTAAACTTACATTTAAATTCACAATATGCAACTTTGGACAATCTATTATATCCTATCTAGTCACTGACACAGTCCATTTTTTTACTTGATTCCTTTAGCTGACTTCTTCCTGTCTAGCTTAGTAAAATCTACACCAGATAGTAAATAATTTATCTACTCTTATTATGATAGGATATGTCATGACAAAAAATTATGAACTCCCTTATAAAATTTTTAATTAAAGCTTTTTATTTCCTACATATATATATATATATATACATATATATGGGTAATTTTGGATATTCACCCCTTCAAAACACTGTGTTCTAATTTTTCCCTTCCTTCCCTCATCATTTTTTCCTTTTTGATCTGATTTTTTTATAGTAACATGATATTTGTGGAAATAAATAAAAAGGAATGGCAAGTGATCCAATATATGCTGAACATGTGCAATTCCTCTTTATTTGTTTCCACAAATATCATGTTACTCTAAAAAAATCAGATCAAAAAGGAAAAAAAAATGATGAAAAAATGCAAGCAAACAAGAGCAAAAAGAGAGGCTACTATGTTGTGGTTCACGTTCAGTTCATACAGTCCTCTCTCTGGGTGCAAATGGCTTTCTTCATTACAAGACCGTTGGAACTGGTGTGAATCATCTCATTGATGACAAAAGCCATGTAAATCAGAATTTATCGTTGTATAATCTTGCTGTTACCATATATACTGATCTCTTGGTTCTGCTCATTTCACTTAGCATCAGTTCATGTAAGTCTCTCCAGGCCTTTCTGAAATCATCCTGCACATCATTTCTTATAGTATAATAATATTCCAAAATATTCACGTACCATAATTTGTTCAGTACTTCTCCAACTGATGGACAGCCAATTAGTTTCTTTTTTTTCCACTACAAAAAGGGCTGCCACAAACTTTTTTACACATATGGATCTCTTTCCCTCCTTTTTCAATACAAGTCCAATAGAAAGACTACTGTATCAAAAGGTATCGCCTTTGGGTAATAGCCCTTTGGGCATAGTTCCAAGTTGCTCTCCAGAATGGTTGAATACACCAACAATACATTAGTGACCCAGTTTTCCCACATCCCCTCCAACATTCATCATTGTCCTTTCCTGTTATTTTAACCAACCTGACAGGTGTGTATTGGTACCTCAGAGTTGCCTTAATTTGCATTTCTCTGATCAGTGGTGATTTAGAGCACCTTTTCATATGACAGAAATGGTTTTGATTTCTTAATCTAAATTGTCTGTTCATATCCTTTGACCATTTATCAACTGGAAAATGGCTTGGATTCTTATAATTTTGAGTCAATTCTCTATATATTCTCTATATATTTAATAAGTAAATATCAGAACTCCTGAATGTAAAAAGGTTTTCCCAGCATATTGCTTCCCTTCTAATTATGTCTGCATTGTTTTTATTTCTTAAAAAAAACCTTCTTGACAATATAATCAAAATTATTCATTTTGCATTCAATAATATACTCAAGTTCTTTGGCAGTGTTTCTGTTGGCTTGTATTCCAAAGAGATTATAAATGAGTGAAAGGGCCCAACATGTGCAAAGATGTTTGTGGCAGCCTTTTTGTAGTGGCAAGAAACAGGAAAGTTAATGGATGCTGATAAGTTGGAGAATGGCTGAAGAAGTTATGGAATGTTATGGAATATTATTGTTCTATAAGAAATTTTGGGAAGCAGAGCTAAAATGGCCCAGGGGAGAAACATCTTTTTTTTTTCTGAACTCTCCTGGATGTCCATTCCAGACTCTGAACTGGGTTTGGAGTTAAAGAACCACAAATATTTGCAGTGTAACAAATTTTCAAAAGGAGACAATTTGAAAAATTTTCAGAAAAATTCTGTTTCAATTCGATGTGGAGAGAGGTGGGCCAAACACAGGCAGCCGAGCTTAGACAATGCAGATTTTAAAGGTGTTGTTTCATCTCACACACTGGGGAATCTATTGAGTGAAATCTACAACAGTATTGGCTACTGTGTCCTAGTTTCAAGCCAGTAAGTCAGCAGATAATCTGAAAAATATCCAATGCAAATACAAAAGAAAAATAGTGAGTCCCTAAACCCCAGAATATCACAGGACCTGACCACATACACCCAGCCATTGAAGTCAGTCAGCATTAACCCAGCATAGCCAGCGATGCCTGTAGAAGAAGCTTGCACAATCTCCCCTTTGCTCTAAAAGCAGACTAACTTTTGTTTAAAAAAATGAGCAAAAAAGCAAAAATAATTCTGATCATAGATTTATGGAGAAAGAGAAGAAAATATTTCAAAACCTGAGAACAGTAAAAGCAGATTGTCTCCAGATAAAGCCCCAAAGGGTAATAAAATGTGGTCCCCATCTCACAATGAACTTTTGGAAGAATTCAAAAAGAATCTTAAAAGAGAGTAAGAAAAAAACTGGGGAAAGGACATGAATACTTCCCAAGAGGATTTGGAAAAGGAAACAAAGAAATTATTTGAAGAAAACTCCTTACAAAACAGATTTAGTGAAATGGAAGAAGCATATAACTCCTTACAAAATAGATCTGACAAAATGAAAAAAAAAGAAAACAACAATTAGAAAAACAGAATTTGTGAAATGGAAAAAATCCATAGAACAAAGCAACTCATTTAAAAATTCAATTTGCCACACACAAAAAGGAAATAAAAAAGACAAATTAAGAAAACAATTCTCTAAAAATTATAACTGAATATATAGAAATAAATGACTCGAGACATAAAGAATCAGTATAACATAACCAAAAAAATAAAAAAATAGAAGAAAATTTAAAATACCTCCCTGGAAAAAACAACTGACTTGGAAAATAGATATGAGAGAAAATCTAGGGATTATAGGACTTCCAAAAATAATGATGAAAAAAAGAGCCTACCACTGTCTTTCAGGAAATCATAAAGGAAAATTTCCCTGATGTCCTAGAATAATAAGGTAAAACAGCCATTGAAAAAATTCACTAATCACCTTCTGAAAGAGAAACCAAAATGAAAACTCCAAGGAATATCATAGCTAAATTTCAGAATTATGAGACCAAGGAAGAATATTGCAAGCAGCCAGAAAGTAACAACTCAAATATCGAGGAGCCACAATCAGGATTACCCAGGACCTAGTATCTTCCACCTTAAAGGATTAAAGAGCCTGGAATCTAATATTCTAAAAGGTAGAGGAACTTGTTTTGAAGCTAATAATCATCTATCTAGCTAAATTGAACATTATCTTTCAGGGAAGAAAATGGAACCATGGTGACCAAGAGGAGACACATATTTTTATGAGCTGTCCACATGTCCCTCAAATTAACAGCAAATCCAACCTCGGAATTGGTTTTGGAGACACAGAGCCCATACATATTTGGAGTGTAACAAATTTCCAGCAGAAATTAATTTGGAATATCTCCAGAAAAGGTATGTTTCAATTGGGCATGGAGGGAGGTGGGATGAGTGCAGGCTGGCCAAGTGCAGTCAAATAAAGATGCTTTGCCCAGCCAGTTCAGAGACTGAAGGTATTATGGGTTTTGTGACACTGGAGAATCTAGCAGGAGGAATCTACAGTAATGTTGGCTACTTTGTCCTGATTGTCCAGTAGATCAACAGATTAATTTCAAGACTTCCAATGAAAATACAAAAGGCAGATAATGAACTACTAAAACCCAGAATATCACAGGACCTAGCCACACCAACCCAGCACCAGAAGCTAGTTTGCACTGACCCAGCCAAGCCACTGTGGTCTGTAGAAAAGACATGGATAGACTCCCCTTTTGAAAAGGAAAACAAAATGCAAGCAAACATCAACAGAAAGTGTGAAATTGCTATGTTGTGGTCTACAGTTATATCACACAAGCCTCTCCCTGGGTGTATGTGGCTTTCTTCATCACTGAACAATTGGAATTGTTTTGAATTATCTCCCTGTTGAAGAGAGCCATGTCCATCAGAATTTATCAGCATACAGTCTTGTTGCCATGTATAATGATCTCCTGGTTCTGCTCATTTTACTTAGCATTAGTTTATGCAAGTCTCTCCAGGCCTCTCTGAATGATTCTGCTGGCCATTTCTTTCTTTTTTTATTAAGACTTTTTATTTGCAAAACATATGTATGGGTAATTCTTCAACATTGACCCTTACAAAGTTTTCTGTTACAAATTCCCCCCCCAGTCCCTACCCCTCCCCTAAATGGAAGGAAATCTACTACATGTTAATTATGCTAAAATACTTGACAAATCAAATATATATATATATGTATATATATATATGTATATATATATATACATATTTCCACACAGCATTGTTGTGCAAGAAAAATCTACAAAAAAAAATCAGACAAAGGAAACACATACGAAAATTGACCATGTGTTAGGGCATAAAAACCTCAAAATCAAATGCAGAAAAGCAGAAATAGTAAATGTATCCTTTTCAGATCATGATGCAATAAAACTCACATGTAATAAAAGGCCAGGAGAAAATAGACCAAAAGTTAATTGGAAATTAAATAATCTAATCCTGAAGAATGAATGGGTGAAAGAGCAAATTATAGACACAATCGATAATTTCATCCAGGAGAATGACAATAATGAGACAACATACCAAAATTTGTAGGATACGGCCAAAGCGGTTATAAAGGGTAACTTTATATCTCTAGATGCTTATTTGCATAAAATAGAGAAAGAGAAGATCAATGAATTAGGGTTACAATTAAAAAAAACTAGAAAAAGAGCAAATTAAAAACCCTCAATTAAATACCAAATTGGAAATTCTGAAAATAAAAGGTGAGCTTAATAAAATTGAAAATAAGAAAACTATTGAATTAATAAATAAAACTAAGAGTTGGTTTTATGAAAAAACCAACAAAATAGATAAGCCTTTAGTTAATTGGATCAGAAAAAGGAAAGAGGAAAATCAAATTGTTAGTATCAAAAATGATAAGGGAGAACTTTCTTCCAATGAAGAGGAAATTAGAGTAATAATTAGAAGTTACTTTGCCCAACTTTATGCCAATAAATTCGATAATCTAAATGAAATGGAGGAATATCTACAAAAATATAGATTGCCCAGGTTTACAGAAGAGGAAATAAATAATTTAAATAGCTCCATTTTCGACAAAGAAATAGAACAAGCTATTAATCAACTCCCTAAGAAAAAATCTCCAGGTCCAGATGGTTTTACATGTGAATTCTACCAAACATTCAAAGAACAATTAATTCCAATACTATACAAACTATTTGAAAAAATTGGGACAGAAGGTATACTACCAAATTCCTTCTATAATACAGATATGGTGCTGATAGCTAAACTAGGTAGGGTGAAAACAGAGAAAGAAAACTATAGACCCATTTCCCTAATGAATATTGATACAAAAATTTTAAATAAGTTTTAGCAGTGAAATTATAGAAAGCTATCTCCAGGATAATACATCTTGACCAGGTGGGATTTATACGAGGAATGCAAGGCTGGTTCAATATCAGGAAAACTATCAGCATAATCAATTATATTAGTAACCAAACTAACAAAAACCATATGATTATCTCCATAGATGCAGAAAAAGTATTTGATAAAATCCAACACCCTTTCCTATTAAAAACACTAGAGAGTATAGGAATAAATGGGCTTTTCCTTAAAATGATCAGTAGCATCTACTTAAAACCATCAGCAAGTATCATATGTAATGGAAACAAACTAGAACCATTCCCAATGAGATCAGGAGTGAAACAAGGCTGCCCACTGTCACCATTACTATTTAATATTGTATTAGAAATGTTAGCTTTGGCAATAAGAGAAGAAAAAGAGATAAAAGGAATTAGAGTAGGTAATGAAGAAACCAAATTATCACTCTTTGCAGATGACATGATGGTATGATTAGAGAACCCTAGAGACTCAACTAAAAAACAACTGGAAACAATTCACAACTTTAGTAAAGTTGCAGGATTCAAAATAAATCCACATAAATCATCAGCATTTTTATATATTACCAACAAAGTTCAGCAGCAAGAGATAGAAAAAGAAATTCCATTCAGAATAACAGATGATAGCATAAAATATTTGGAATCTATCTGCCAAGAAAATGTCAGAAATTATATGAACTAAACTACAAAACACTTTCCACACAAATAAAATCAGACCTAGTCAATTGGAAAAAAAACATTAAGTGCTCATGGGTCGACCAAGCAAATATAATAAAAGTGACAATACTACCCAAACAAATTTACTTATTTAGTGCCATACGAATTAAACTCCCCAGAAATTATTTTACAGATCTAGAAAAAATAGTAGCAAAGTTCATTTGGAAGAACAAAAGGTCAAGGATTTCAAGGGAATTAATAAAAAAAAGACAGATGAAGGTGGCCTTGCTGTACCAGATATAATACAATATTATAAAGCAGCGGTCATCAAAACCATTTGGTACTGGCTGAGAAATAGAGTCGTCGATCAGTGGCATAGAACAGGATATCAGGGCAAGCTAGGTAATAATGTTAGCAATTTATTATTTGATAAACCCAAAGACCCCAGCTTTTGGGATAAGTACTCACTATTCAGCAAAAACTGCTGGGATAATTGGAAACTAGTGTGGAAGAAATTAAGGCTGGACCCACACCTAACACTGCACACCAAGATAAGATCTAAATGGGTACATGATCTAGATATAAAGAGTGATATTATAACCAAATTAGAGGAACATAGGATAGTTTACCTCTCAGACCTGTGGAGATAGAATAAATTTATGTCCAAAGAAGATCTGGAACTCTTAATTGAACACCAGATAGATAATTTTGATTATATTAAGTTAAAAAGTTTCTGTACTTACAAAACTAATGCAGACAAGATTAGGAGGGAAGCATCAAATTGGGAAATCATCTTTTCATTTAAGGGTTCTGATAAATGTCTAATCTCTAAGATATATAGAGAATTGTCTCACATTTATAAGAATTCAAGCCATTCTCCAATTGATGAATGGTCAAAGGATATGAACAGACTATTTTCAGATGATGAAATTAAAACTATTTATAATCATATGAAAAGGTGCTCCAAATCACTATTGATCAGAGAGATGCAAATTAAGACAACTCTGAGGTACCACTACACACCTGTCAGATTGGCTAAAATGACAGGAAAAGATAACGATGAATGTTGGAGGGGATGTGGGAAGACTGGGACAGTGATGCATTGTTGGTGGAGCTGTGAACGGATCCAACCATTCTGGAGAGCAATTTGGAGCTATGCTCAAAAAGTTATCAAACTGTGCATACCCTTTGACCCAGCAGTGTTTCTATTGGGCTTATATCCCAAAGAAATCATAAGGGAAGGTAAGGGCCCCACATATGCAAGAATATTTGTGGCAGCTCTTTTTGTAGTGGCTAGAAACTGGAAACTGAGTGGATGCCTATCAATTGGAGTGTGGCTGAATAAATTATGGTATATGAATGTTATGGAATATTATTGCTCTGTAAGAAACGACCAGCAGGACAATTTCAGAGAGGCCTGGAGAGACTTGCGTGAACTGATGCTGAGTGAGATGAGCAGAACCAGGAGATCGTTGTACACGGCAACAACAGTACTATATGAGGATCAGTTCTAAGGGACATGACTCTCTTCAACAATGAAATGCTTCAAACCAATTCAAATTGTTCAGTGAAGAAAGCCATATACACCCAAAGAGAGGGATGTGAAATCTGTACCACAACATAACATTTTCATGTTCTCTATTGATGTTTCCTTGCATTGTACTTCCTTTATCGGATTATTCCTTCTTATAGATACAATTTCTCCTGAACAAAAAAATGATGTGTGGCAATAACTATACATATATTTGATTTAAGTATTCTAACATAATTATCATGTAGTGGATATCCTGCTATCTAGGGGAGGGGTTGGGAGTAGGGGGGAAAATTTTGTAACAGAAAGCTTTGTAAGGGTTAATGTTTAGGAATTATCCATACATATGTTTTGCAAATAAAAAGTATTAATAATAATAATAATAATAATAATAAAGGAACCACAATGCAAACAAACATCAATAGAGAGCATGATGATTTTATATGGTGGTCCACATTTCATATCCCTCTCTCTGGGTATATATGGCTTTCTTCACTGAACAATTGGAACTTGTTTAAAACATTACATTGTTGAAGAGAGTTATGTCCATTAGAATTAACCATCATATAGTCTTGTTGTTGCCATGTATAATGATCTCCTGGTTCTGCTGATTTCACTCAGCATCAGTTCATGCAAGTCTCTCCAGGCCTCAACTTGCATGAACTGATGCTCAGTGAAGTGAGCAGAACCAGGAGATCATTATTCACGGCAACAACAATACTATATGAGGATCAGTTCTAATGGACATGACTCTCTTCAACAATGAAATGCTTCAAACCAGTTCCAATTGTTCGGTGAAGAGAGCCATATACACCCAGAGAGAGGGATGTGAAATGTGGACCACAACATAACATTTTCATGTTCTTTATTGAGGTTTGCTTGCATTGTATTTCCTTTATCAGATTATTCTTTCTTGTAGATACAATTTCTCCTGCACAAAAAATGATGCAATAACTATACATATATTCGATTTCTTAAGTATTCTAACATAATTATCATGTAGTGGATATCCTGCCATCTAGGGGAGGGGTGGGGAGTAGGGGGGGAAATTTGTAACAGAAAGCTTTGTAAGTGTTAATGTTTAGGAATTACCCATACATATGTTTTGCAAATAAAAATAAAATTAAATTAAATTAAAAAAGTCTCTCCTGGCCTCTCTGAAATCATTCTGCTGGTTGTTTCTTACAGAACAATAATATCCCATAACATTCATATACCATAATTTGTTCAGCCATTCTCCAATTGATGGGCATCCATTCAGTTTCCAATTTCTAGCCACTACAAAAATGGCTGCCACAAACATTTTTGCACATATGGGTCCCTTTCCCTCCTTTAAGATCTCTTTGGGATATAGACCAATAGAAACACTCCTGGGTCAAAGGGTATGCACAGTTTGATAAGTTTTTGAGCTTAGTTCCAAGTTGTTCTCCAGAATGGTTGGATCCATTCACAGTTCCACAACAATGTATCAGTGTCCCAGTTTTCCCAGAGTCACTCCAACATTTATCATTATCTTTTCCCGTCATGTTAGACAATCTGGCAGGTGTGTAGTGGTACCTCAGAGGTGTCTTAATTTGCATTTCTCTGATCAGTAGTTATTTGAAACAACTTTTCACATGATTAGAGATAATTTTAATTTCTTCATCTGCAAATTGTCTGTTCATATTCCTTGACCATTTATCAATTGGAGAATAGCTTGAATTCTTATAAATTTCAGTCACTTCTCTATATATTTTGGAAATGAGGCCTTTATCAGAACCCTTAAATTTAAAAATGATTTCCTAATTTATTGCTTCCCTCCTAATCTTGTCTGCATTTCTTTTGTTTATAGAAAACCTTTTTAATTTGATATAATCAAATGTATCTGGTGTTCAAATAAAACTTCTTGTTCCTCTTTGGACACAAATTCTTTCCTTCTCCACAAATCTGAAAGGTAAACTATCCTATGTACCTCTAATTTGTTTATAATATCACTCTTCATGTCTAAAACAAGAACCCATTTATATCTTATCTTGGTGTGTTAGGTGTTGAACAAGCCCTAATTTCTTCCATACTAGTTTCCAATTTTCTCTGCAGTTTTTGTGAAATAGTGAGTTCTTATAGCAATAGCTGGGGTCTTTGGGTTTGTCAAACACTAGATTGCTATAGTTATTGCCTAGCTTGTCCTGTGATCCTATCCTATTCCAGTGATATACTACTCTATTTCTTAGGCAGTACTGAATAGTTTTGATGACCACTGCTTACAATATAGTTTTAGATCTAGCATAACTAGACCGCCTTCATCAACATTTTTTCCCTTAATTCCCTTGAAATTCTTGATGTTTTGTTCTTCTAGATGAACTTTGCTGCTATTTTTTCTACATCTGTAAAATAATTTCTTGGGAGTTTGATTGGTATGGCACTAAATAAGTAGATTAATTTAAACAGTATTGTCATTTTTATTATATTTGCTCAGCGTACCGATGAGCCCTTGATATTTTTCCAAATGATTAGGTCTAACTTTATTTGTGTGAAAAGTGTTTTGTAGTTTAGTTCATATAGTTCCTGACTTTCCTTTGGCAGATAGATTTCCAAATACTTTGTAGTATAGAAAGTTATTTTGAATAGAATTTCTTTTTTTATCTCTTGCTTCTGAACTTGGTTGGTAATATATAAAAATGCTGATAATTTATGTGGATTTATTTTGTATCCTGCAACTTTGCTAAAGTTGTGAATTGTTTCTAATAGTTTTTTAGTTGGGTCTCTAGGGTTCTCTAAGCATACCATCATGCCATCTGCAAAAAGTGATAATTTGGTTTCCTCATGACCTACTCTAATTCCTTTCATCTCTTTTTCTTCTCTTATTGTCAATGCTAACATTTCTAATATAAGATTGAATAGTAATGGTGATAATGGGCAACTTTGTTCGACTCCTTATCTTATTGGGAATGGTTCTAGTTTGACCCAATTGCATATGATGCTTGCTGATTCTGTGCAAGTCAACCTTTTTGCTTCAATCTAATGAAGAACAAAAATGTAAAACACTCCAATATCTTTGCCAAGAAATCCCCATTGATGACCACAAAGAATTAGACAAGAATCAATTGGAAAAACAACAAAATATGGGGAGAAGATATCTACCAAGAAGTATGAATGATTGTGTTCAGCTAGCATAGAGTATTTTCATGCCAAATAGATAATAAATCCATCAAAGAATTAAAGTAATATAATTCAATATTAAATAAACAAAAAAGAAGAGGGAAATGAACCTCCTTAAGATAAAACTTGAGGGATTCAATTTTTTTCAGACTTCTTCTGAACTATGTATCACCTTGCCTTTTGATAAGCAGAATATCTTATTTTGGGGATTGAGGAACACAATAAATATATTGTATATGAGACTAAAATAAGGAATCCACCTAATTCTACTTTGTAGGAATGAGAAGGCCAAGTCTAATAACTTTTCTAAATTATAGCCCTTAGAAGTGGAGCCAAGATGGCAGAGAGGACACTCATCTTTTTCTCAGCTCTTCCCAAGACCCTCAGACTAATTAGCAAATCCAATCTCTGAATTAGTTCTGGTCTGACATGACCCACAAATAATGGGAGTATAACAGATTACCAGCAGAAGATAATTTTGAAGATCTCCAGAAAAAGATCTTTTTCAGTCGGGGATGGAGGCCAAGCAGAAGCAGGCTGAGCACAAATGCCAAGTGTAGGTAGCTCAGTCCCAGGGTGATGTGAGCTCTATACACCAGAGAATCTATGGGAAGGAGTCTAGAGCAGTCTTGCTTACTTTGGCCTGGTTGCAAGCCAGTAGATTAGTAGAGAAGTCATAAAACATCCAACACAAACACAACAAGGAAATAGTGAGCCCTGAGACTACAGAATTTTATGGGACCTGACTGCCCATCCAGAACCAGAAGTCAGTCAGCACTGATGCAGTTCAGCTGCTGCCACTTGTAGCCACTTGTAGAAGAAGCTTGAACAATCTCTCTTGCCCTAAAAAAAAAAAAAAAAAAAAAAACCAAAACAAAAAACAAAAACAAAAAAAAAAAACCTCTGAACATAGAGAGTTTTTATGGTGAAAGAGATGATAAGATTTCAAACTATTAGGACACTAAAAGCACATTGTCTCCAGATGAGGCTCCAAAGAGTGGTATAAATTGGTCCCCATCTCACACAGCTCTCTTCAAATAAATTTAAAAGGATCTTTTAAAAAAGCTAGAAGAAAAATGAGGAAAAGAAATGAGAAGTTTACAAAAGGGTTTGGAAAAGTAAACACATAAATTATCTGAAGAAAACTCCTTACAAAATAGATTTAGTGAAGGGGGAAAAGCATGTAATACCTTACAAAATAGATTTGACTATTGGAAAATGGAAATGGAAAAAGAAAATAGCTCCTTAAAATGGAAAAAGAAAACAAGTTCTTGAAAAACAGAATTTGTGAAATTGAAAAAAAAATCTATAGAACAAAACAACTCAGCTAAAAATTAAATTGGCCAAATATAAAAAAGAACTAAATAAGGGCTTGCAAGTAAAAAAAAGATAGAAAAAAATTAAAATTTCCCAATCAAATACAAAACTTGAAATTCTAAAAAGAAAAGGGTAGCTTAATAAAATTGAAAATAAAAAATCTTGTAGAATAAATAAATAAAACTGAATTGGTTATATGGAAAAACCAACAAAATAGATAAACTTTTAGCTAATTTAATTAGAAAAAGGACATAGGAAAATATTCCAAATATTCAAAGAAC
>JAJPUD010015409.1:24207-37514 GCA_023553655.1 Myrmecobius fasciatus
GGGAAAGAAGGAGTCCTACCAAATTCCTTTTATGATGCAGATATGGTACTGATAGCTAAACTAGGTAAGGTGAAAACAGAGAAAGAAAACTTTAGACCAATTTCCCTAATGAATATTGATGCAAAAATCTTAAATAAAATATTAGCAACGAGATTACAGAAAGTCTTCCCCAGGATAATACACCATGACCAACTAGGATTTATAACAGAAATGCAAAGCTGGTTCAATATTAGGAAAACTATTAGCATAATTGACTATATCAATAACCAAACTAGCAAAGCCAAATGATTATCTCAATAGATATAGAAAAAGCATTTGATAAAATCCAACACACATTCTTATTAAAAACACTAGCAAGTATAGGAATGGACTTTTCCTTAAAATAATTAGTATCATTGATTTAAAACCATCAGCAAGCATCATATGTATTGGCAATAAACTAGGACCATTCCCATTAAGATAAGGGGAGAAACAAGGTTGCCCACTATCACCATTGTCATTCAATATTATATTAGGAATGTTAGCTTTGTCAATAAGAGAAGAAAACGACATTAAAAGAATGAGAGTAGTTAATGAGGAATCCAAATTATCACTCTTTTCAGATGATGTAGTGGTATATGTAGAGAACCCTAGAGAATCAACTAAAAATTATTAGAAACAATCTAAAACTTTAGCAAAGTTGCAGAATACAAAGTAAATCCACATAAATCATAAGCATTTTTATACATCATCAACAAAATCTTACAGCAAAAGATGCAAAGAGAAATTCCATTTTAAATAATTGTCAATAGTATAAAATATTTGGGAACCTATCTGCCAAGCCAAAGTCAGAAACTATATGAACAGAACTACAAAACACTTTCCACTCAAATAAAGTCAGATCTAAACAACTGCAAAAATATCAAGTGTTTTATTTTTATTTTTATTTATTTTTTTATTTTTTTTTATTAAAAAAACTCTTTTGTATAACTTCAATAAAGATTCTATGCAAAGGTTAAAAAAATATCAAGTGTTAGGTGAGCAAATATAATAAAAATGACAATGCTGCCTAAATCAATTAATTTATTTAGTGCTATACTAATTGAACTTCCAAGAAATTATTTTATAGACCTAGTAAAAATAGTAACAAAATTCATCTGGAAGAACAAATGATCAATAATTTCAAGGGAATTAATGAAACAAAATGCAAATGAGAGTTGCTTAGTTGTACCAGATATATTGCAAAGCAGTGGTCATCAAAACCATTTGGTACTAGCTAAGAAAGAGAGCAGTTTATCAATGGAATAAGTTAGGTTCACAGGACAAAATAGTCAATGATTATAGTAAGCTAGTGTTTACCAAATCCAAAGACCCTTTGAATACAAAGCTTTTGCATAAGGACTCACTATTTGACAAAAACTTCTGGAAAATTTGACAGTAGTATGCTAGAAACTAGGCATTGGCCCATACCTAACATCATATATGAAGATAAGGTCGAAATGGGTTCATGATCTAGACATAAAGAATGATATAAACAAATGACAGGAACATAGGATAATTTACTTCTCAGATCTGTGGAGAAGGAAGAAATTTGCAACTAAAGAACTGGAGATCATTATTGATCCCAAAATAGATAATTTTGATTATATTAAGTTAAAAGGGTTTTAAGCAAACAAATCTTTTTGCATACAAGATTAGAAGGGAAGCAATATATTGGGAAATGTTTTTACATTCAAGGGTTCTGATAAAGGCCTCATTTCTAAAATATAGAGAACTGACCCAAATTTATAAGAATTCAAACCATTCTCCAATTGATAAATGATCAAAGGATAAGAACAGACAATTTTCAGATGAAGAAATTGCAACTATTTCTAGTTATATTAAAAGTTGCTCTAAATCAATATTGATCAGAGAAATGCAAATTAAGACCACTTTGAGATACCACTACACACCTCTCAAAGATTGGCTAAGATGACAGTAAAAGATGATGATAAGTGTTGGAAGGTATGTGGGAAAACTGGGACACTGATGTGAAACAACCTTTCTGAAGAGTAATTTGGAACTATGCCCAAAGAGTTACCAAATTGTGCATTCCCTTTGATCCAGCACTGTTTCTACTGGTCCAATATCCCAAAGAGATGTTAAGAAAGGAAAAGGATCCACATGTGCAAAAATGTTTGTGGCAGCCCTTTTTGTAGTGGCAAGAAACTGAAAACTGAGTGGATACCCATCAATTGGAGAATGGATGAATGTCATGATATATGAATGTTATGGAATATTGTTAATGTTGCAGAGTTATATATGCATATGTTTTGTATAATAAAACTTTAATTAAAAAATAAATTGCAAGCCTTTAAATACTTGAATACAACTATCATTTCCTTGCTCTTTTATTTTCTCTATATTGAACATCCTTAGCTCTTTTAACTACTTTCTTCATATGATATGTATTGCAGATCCTTCATCATTCTAGCTGCTATCTTCTGGATTTTTTTTATAAGTTTATCACTATCTGTTTTAAAATTCCATTCCCAGAATTGAACTTTCCTTCTTAATTTAGCAACACTTTTAACTGTACTCTTGTTTCAGTCCTCAAAACTTCTCTCTTTAAAAAAAAAAAAGTTTGGAGTCTCAATTGTCCATCCTGTAGCCCAAAAAAAGGAAAATCTTTATCACTTTCCTTATCTTTATCTTAATCTTTTTTAGAGACCCTGCTTGAAAACTTCCTCTGCTCCAATACACTATGAGACTTGGTTGCTATAGAATCATTAGGCTTTCATTATAGGAAGGGAGATCAGTCTTTCTAGCAGAGCAGTGCTTTCACCAGTCTTAAGACAGGAGTTACACCCTACCACAAGATATTTAACTTTTCAATCTTAATATTAGAGCAAGACATGGATTGTTTAATTAACAAATGTATGCAGCTTTGTAGTACAAACAAAAAAATTACTTGGGTCTTCATGTGTACAATTTATGTATTTGTTAGGATCTGTTTTAATTAGTTCTTAAATTAAATTAATTAATGTAATTCTCAATGCAAGGGTAATACTTGCCAAATGAAATCATTTCAAAATACTGAAGGTTTTTTTTTAAATATTGGCAGCATATCTATCTATTTTCATTTTTCCAATGGATGGAAAATTATGTAAGAAGCAATATTATCTACAGCAAAACAGAGTTCTACATTTAAAAGAAAATTCAAATATTGTAGATGAGTTAAACATTGAACCACTTTTCTTTAAAGGGAGGGTAGTGTGAAGCAACAATTTTCACTTTTAGATTTGAGAGGACACTAGCTCACATTCATTGTTAGAACTAAATGGTATATATTTATTTCAAGGTCTAAGAGAAAACTTCTATCTTGTTTTAGCTATTGAAAATTGGAATGTTCCTTCTCAAAAAGCAGAGGATTCTCTTCACTTGGAGGTATTTAGTGAGAAGCTATATTATCACTTGTTGGGGAAGTAAGAAGGGATTCTTGCTTAGGTAAGGGCTGGACTAATGAACTTTGCTTTTTGCCTTGCTCTAAAATTCCTTTTTTTTGACTGATGTAAGGTGAAATAAATCCTAAGCTGGCTCTTTTATACTGTTCCAGCTTTACACATTTGTACTCTCCAGGCTCACCATAATTCAGTTACATTACTTGTAATTTTTTTTTAACATGACACTTTATCCTGCACATCTCTGTGTGTAGCATTCCATATTCCTGGAATTCTTTGTTTGCAGATTCTCTCTCTTAGTTCCTCTTCCTTATTTTAAGACTGAACACAACCCTTACTTTTAGCAGATGTTCCCCAGTCTTCCAAGCTTCCTTCTAAGATTACTTTCCGTACATTATAAATATGTCTTTATCACTGAGTTACAAGTGTTCTCCCATCCACCTCTACCATCAGAATGTGAGTTTCTTAAGTTCAAGAAAATGTTTGCCTTTCTCTCTAAATCCAGGCAGCTAGAGGGTATGATGGCAAAGACCTGAGTTCAAATCTGATCTTACATGAATACTAGCTCTGTGGCACTAGACAAGTTTTCTGAATTAGTTTCTTCAGATATAAATGGGGATAATAATAGTACCTACAATGTGCTCCACATGGATGGTTGTAAATATTAAATGAGAAAATATTTTTTCCTAAATGATGTCAAAGTCATTGGGGAAACAAGGTTTGGTTCAGTCAGATGATGTATAAAGACCTTTTAGTTCTAAGATTCTGTGACTGTAGTCCTAACAAAAAGAGAGAGGCAAAGGTAGTGTGGTTGAGTTGAAATATAACTGGCTTTAGAATAAGACTCAAAATCCTGCCCCTTTACTAACTCTGTGAATAACCTGAGGAAAGTCACTTACTCTTTTTCAACTTCAATTTTCTCATTTGTAAAAATGAGATAATTTAATTAGAGGACCACCAATCTTCTAGTTTTAAAGTTATGCTCTTTTAATAATGGTTCTGATTTTTGGATTATGATACTCTCTTTTCCTCTTCATTTATGTTTTGAGAAGTGCCATATTACAATCAAGGCAATAACAGAGTAGAGGCCAATGGGTTGAACAATCAGTGAAGTAGACAAGGAATAAAGGAAAAGTCAAGACTGTGTTCTGTTTTCAATGAGCTCTCATAAGTAGAATAATATGAATTTAGTGATGATGCTAGTGAACCCTTCTTTATCCAATTAGCCAAGGCTAAATTTATTAAAGTTGCTGGTGATAGTATGTCAATGGATTAGTCAACCAACTAATATAGATTAAGTGCTTATATGTGTTCTGGATAGGAAGGAAGAAAGGAAGATGGGAGGAAGAGAAGAAAGGAAGAGAGGAAGAAAATGAATAAAAAAAGGAAGGAAGGAAGAAAAGAAGGAAGTAATGGTGGGAAGGAAGGAAGATGTATGGGAAGAAGAAAAGAAATGAAGTAAGGAAAAAGAAGGAAAGAAAGAAGAAAAGAAAAAAGAAAGGAAGAAAGATGGGAAGGAAGGGGCTGGGGTGGGGAGGGAAGGTGGAGGGAAAAGTGAGCCAGGAGGCACTGCGCCCACTTCTAGTAATTTCCAGGTGCTGCTGGGCGGCTGGGGCCCCGGGCCGGGCGGGAGCCTACAGCAGTAGAATCCGAGACCAGATGGCCAAGTAGGGAGAGGCTGAACCACGCTGGATAGTGGAGGAGTGGGCAGACGCTACTAACATCAATAACTGGCACTGGACTGAGAGGGCTGCTTTAAACTGGTCCACTGATAAACAATCTAAAAGGCAAACTCATCTTCTATGAGTGGACCATCAAACTGAACTGGACAGGTACTTGCAAGTCAGGAGTGAAAGACAAGGGACACGTGGAGATCCCCAATTTGTCAGATGAAAACGGCCTCAATGAAGTGGAGGTTAGTGTGAGCCTTGCCAAAGATGAGCCTGAAACAACCCTGTTGGTCTTAATGAAGCAAGAAGGTGTGACAAAGATCCGAGAGGCAGTGGAAACTTATATCAGGACTCTTAAAACAGAATTCACGCAGGGCATGATCTTACCTACTTTGAATGGCGAGACAGTAGATCCAGCCCCCCAGCCGCCAGTGAAAGCTGAAGAGTCTAAAGTAAAGACTAGTACTTTGGCAAGTCAGTCTAAAACCATTGGTGTCAAGATCCCTACAAGCAAGATTTTTCTGAAGGACACTTTCCTAACATCACCAGAGGAGCTTTTTAGGGTATTTGTCACCCAGGAGATGGTTCAGGCCTTCACCCATGCGTCTGCAGTCTTAGAAGCAGATAAGGGGGGAAGTTCCAGTTGCTGGATGGCAATGTCACTGGGAGTTCTTAGACCTGGTCCCTGAAAACAAGATTGTGATGAAATGGAGGTTTAAGACTTGGCCTGATGGACATTTTGCTACAATCACCTTGACCTTTGTTGACAAAGATGGAGAGACGGAGCTTCTCATGGAGGGCAAAGGCATCCCATCACCAGAGGAGGAATGGACAAGACAAGGTTGGCAGCGGTACTATTTTGAGAGCATCAAACAGACCTTTGGCTATGGTGCATACTTATTCTAATGTTGATGTCTACAGGGCCATGGCCCACCCAGCAGCTCAGTACAGCTCTTTATTGCCCTGCAGCTGTGACTTGCAGGATTTCACCATCCCAACCACTACTGTGGAGCCTAGTCCCCCTCCCCATTCATATACCATGGGTTCGTGCATGTTTTCTGCTGGGTGGGATCAGACAGTGAATTCTCTTTTATGTGTACATACGCTAAATAAACATAACTTAAAAAAAAGAAAGAAAGATGGGAAGGAAGGAAGATAGGCAGAAAGGATGGAAGAAAGGAAACAAGGAAGGAAGGAAAGTGGGAAGGAAAGAAAATAGGAAGGAAGGAAAGAGAGAAGGAAGAAGAGAAGGAGGGAAGAAAGAAAGGAAGGAAGAAATGCAGGAAGGACAAAAGGAGTGGAGAAAGGTGTAAAGGAGAGAGGGAAGGAAGGAAAAAAAGAACAAAGGAAGAAAAGAAAAAGAAAGTAAGGAAGAAAAAAACAAAGGAAGGAAGGAAAGAAAATGAAAAGGAAGAAAGGAAGGAAGTTGGGAAGGAAAGAAGGAAGGAAGAAAGAAAAGAAGGAAGGAGGGAAAGAGGAAGGGAAAGAAGGAAGGAGGGAGGAAAGGAATGAGGGGGGAGAGAGAAGAAAAGAAGGAAGGGAGGAAGAAAGGAAAACAGGAGGAAAAGGAGGGAAGGAAGAAAGAAGAGAAAGAAGGAAGGAGGGAAGGAAGAAAGGATTCATTAAGTGCTTGCTATATTCTAGGAACTGTGCTAAGCATTTTACCTCTAAATTCAAGGATCTCATTTTTATGAAAGAGGATATTGACAATCAAAAAAGTTAAATGGCTTTTCCCCAGTTATTCACAGTTGGTAAAGGAAAGAAGCAGGATTTAAACACAGACTCGGACTCTAAAGTTAATTATCTTTCAACTGGACTACATGGTCTTTGCCTCTTATTTGTTATGACTACAGTCACAGAGTCTTAAAATTGGAAGGTCATTAGACTTCATATGACTGAACCAAACCCTCTTCTCTCAATTACTTTGGCAACATTTGGGGGAAATAGAGCTATCCAACCTCTGTGTGAATATTTTCCATGATGGTGAGCTCAGTTCTCCTACAGAAATAGTGTGATCATTCAGGGAAAACTGAATATATTTTGCAATTTAAATCTAATACAAAGGGTTTTTTGCATTTGTATAACACAAAGCTTTCAAGAATTTTACAATATTATCTCATTTGATTCTCACAACAATTCTATGAGGTAGCTGCTACTATTATTCCAAACTTACAAGTGAGGGAAATGAGTCTGAAGGAAGCTAATTAACTTGCCCAGGATCATGGAAGTAGTCAGATTTTGTAAGTAGAATTGAAGCCAGATTTTCCTGTCTCCAACTCTAGCCATCTCTCTACTAGCTAGCTATATGCCTTTAGGTAAAGTCAAATTAATTTGGGAAGGTGGTATTAGTTTTTGTAGGAATTGGGAACAGTCTCATATAATACTGGGAAAATAAGCTTAACTTTAAAGGAAGCTAAGAATTCTAAGAGATGGAATAAATGATGGAGAATATTTCATGTTTGGGTGGCAACTTGTACGGAGATATGTAGACTGGTAATATAATACTAAATATGTATGTTATTTCATCCTATATGGAACCACTGGAGCTTTTTGAGCAGGAGAGTGGCAAGGTCATCATTATATTTTAGACCATCAAATTGGCAGCTATTTAAGAGACAGTCTTTTTAAGAGACATAAGAGACATTTGAGGTTTAAAGACCAGTAAGAGGTAAATGCAATAGTACAGGCAAGAAGTCACAAGTGACTAAGTAAAATGTTAAAATATTTTAAAAATTGGTGATAACAATCATACAGGTAGTTGGAGGCACTCCAGACTTATTAAAGTCTCATCTATTGAAGACAAGCTCAAGGTTTACTCATACCAAAAACCCCTTACACCAGTTTCCTCCACTGTGTTCCCTTGTTCATCATACAGGATGCCCTCTAATGCAATCAAAGGTGAATATTTTTATATTGAAATGGTGAAATTTAAAATACTGAAATGATACTTCCTCCCAAAATCACTACAATTCCAGAGGAATAAATTGATAAAGTCTTAATCTCATTTTTGTTTGTTTAGCCTGATGTTTAGGCATAGAGGAGTCCTTCTGACATGTAGAAGACATCAATTTGCTCTACCTTTGTTCTTCAGGAAACTAAGCATAATATTCAGGGATTTGACAGCTAGGAGATCCTGGCATGCAAATTTAAGGCAGTTCAACGTTCCAAAATAAATTACTCAAAGTCCAAACTCATTATTTCACATAGGTGGGTGCTCCTTTGAGGTTTCCTCAGAAATAAGTTTCAAATCTGTCTGAAATATTGTTCGAGATATTGGAATATTTAACCCATAAGATGTTTTCTCAATATATTCTATGATCTCTTATGATTGGAGCAGGGAGGGAGTACAGGAGACAAGAATGTTATGGATGAAATGAAGGCAAATAATGTGTTTTCAAAATAAATGTGTACAATTGAAATTAGAATTGTGATAAACAATTCTTTTTTATTTAGGTTTACCAATTTATTTTTTTTAGGATTGAAGCACCTTTCTTGAATTTAACATGTGCTGGCGATAGGACCTTTGATGGAATTGTATAAAATGTATAAGTTTAAATCTTCATAAGAAAGTAAAATAAACCATTTCTGAAAGTCATTGCATTACATAGGAATACCACCAATGCAATTTCTTTGGTCTGGTATTAGAAACCCACAGACAAATAAGACAGTGACAAATATCCCCATCATGGGCTTTCCCACTGATGTCAAGAGCAATTAAGATCATATTTTCAATCCCACTGGCCCATTACTACTTGATTATCAAGGCCAAATATGAAATTTGACACTGTCACTCATATGGTCACCTCATTTCATGAGCCTGCTGTCCAAATAATATTGTGCCTTGGGAAATTTCCAAACAATATTTTGGAAACTACAGTTATATTACCATTAATTGAATTCTAATTGAATTCTTCTAATTGAAAGTGCATGTTCAATATTTTCAGTAGAAGACCCTGGATTTCATGAGGCTATGCATACAAATGAACTGTTCTCAGTTTGCTTGTTAGTTTAAACAATTAATTAATAATTGAATTAAAAGGTTTTTTCATCAAAAATTTACTCTCCACCAAGAACTGTAAGAAGTTCTGAAGAAACAAACAGAAAGTTAAGTCAGATTCATATTGCAACAAGAAGTGACACATATAGGTTTCAGTTTCATATCAAATGCAAAAACTTCATGATCCATTAGGTGCAGCAGCAAAGTGGATGTTAATGTATCTTCTAAAATGTTATTTTTATTGTTAAAAACCATTTATATTTTTTAAGTTGAGCCATTTGAAATCTTTGATGGGACTTTGATAATGATTATTTTGGGGCAACAGCAGCTGTGAAGGCTGAATAGGTGGGAATATCAGCACCTGCAGAGACAGCTGGCAGATAATATTCCCATAAGACTTGATTATCTTATTTTTCACTATAGAGATTACGTTAGTAATAGGATTCACATTTAATGGGGTATTAATAGAATACTTCTATTTCTGGGTATCTTAGCCTTATTTGCCCATTGTTGGCAGATTTTTTGGCTCCTGGACTTGAAGGTGGCAAGGCCCCTGCTTTACTCATTTGCTTCCCTTTGTGATGACTATTCTGGGAAATAACATGGTTCTGGTGTCTTCTGAATCCTAGGTAGCCTCTAATAACAGATAACAATCAAGGTGATGATTGTCAGAAATGTCAGAGTTGGTTGGTCAGCAATTGTTGACAGTAGTGGATATGGCAGGTTTCTTCTCTACCAGATGATTCATCTGGATAACAGATCCTGGCATCAGGCTAAAAGTCAGGTAAATTAGTTCAGTTTCTTGATTTTACAGATCAAGGATTTTAAAAGGATAAGTAACACATCCAGTGTCACTTATATGGTCAGTGTGAGAAAATATTTAAATCTGGGAAGTTTGATTTTAAGGATAGCATTCTTTCTACTGTACCATCTCTCCCCATAAGTGAAACAAAGTTATGTACTCAGAAATATAAGCCACATGAGTTAAAAAATTTAAGTGTTAAGCATCTAAGACTTTTGGGGCTATGGTGAATTTATCTTTCTCACCAACCTGGCTTCCCAGAATTCATTGCACAGCCTGGTAATGAGAAGATAAAGACATAATGCCCAGGATATCCTTCACACCTTCATTCCCTTCACCAGTTTTCTCACCCCAGACTACCTAGACCATATCAAAATTCCTCATAGAGAAAAATAATAAAATTGTTTACATCACTTGGATATAGTAAAAACCATCAACTCTAATAGTTACAAGTAGATGGAGACCATGAGACTATGCCATGCATCCTTCTGTGCTTTCCAGACTCCTGAGCACTGAGTGGATTGACAGCAGCTGAAAACGTGGTCCTAGTGCAGATTTAGCCCAACCAGCCTCAGACCGGAAGTCGACTCAGCAAACGGCCCTAGAGAAAATAGAAACTGCTGCAGTATTCCCTGCTGGTGACTGATACCTCAACTCAAAATCATGAGCAAGAAGCAGAAGAGAGCTCTCACCGTAGACAGCTTTTATGGAGAAAAAATAGAACAGTCCCCAGATTCTGACATTATGAAAACAATCCCAGATGAAGCCACAAAGGCGGACTTAAGCTGGTCTCCCTTTCAGAAGGCTTACATGGAAGATTGCAGAAAGAGTCTCAAAAGAGCTAGAAGAAGAATGGGGAAATAAATTGAGATCAGGGCAACAGAGATATCAAAAAGTGGAAAACAGGACTGGTGAATTGGAAAAAGAAAATAATTCACTGAAAAACAAAATTGGTGAATTGGAAAAAGAAAAAAAATTCACTGAAAAACAAAATTGGTGAATTGGAAAAAGACAACAATTCATTGAAAAATAAAATTGGCAAAATGGAAAAAGAATGCATTGAATCAAGAAATTCAATTGGCCAGCTACAAAAGGAGCTAAAAAAGAAAACTGAAGGAAATAATACTTTAAAAATTAAAATTGAACAAATAGAAGTAAATGTCTCAATAAGACTTCAAGAATCAGTCAAACAAAAACAAAAAAAAATGAAAAAAAAAGAAGAAAATATGAAATATCTCCTAGAAAAACAACTGACTTGGAAAACAGATCCAGGAGAGACAATCTAAGGATTATCGGAATCCCTGAAAGCCACAATGAAAAAAAGAACCTTGATGCTATCTTCCAGGAAATCATGAAAGAGAATTGCCCTGATGTTTTAGAATCAGAAGGCAAAATTGGCATTGAAAGAATTCACCGATCACCTCCAGAAAGAGACCCTAAAATTAAAACCACAAGGAATATCATGGCCAAATTTCAGGACTATCGCACCAAGGAAAGGATATTGCAAGCAGCTAGAAAGAAACAGTTCAAATACCAAGAAACTGTAATTAGAATTACACAAGATCTGTCAGGTTCCACATTAAAGGATCTAAGGGCGTGGAATCAGATATTCCAAAAGGCAAAAGAACTTGGATTACAGCCAAGAATAAACTATCCAGCTAGAATGAGCATCATCTTCCAGGGAAGAAGATGGTCATTCAATGATACAGGAGAATTTCACCTATTTCTAATGAAAAGACCAGATCTGAACAAAAAATTTGACCTCCAAATAGAGAACTCAAGAAAAGCATAAAAAGGTAAAAAGGAAAACTCTTGAGAACTATATTTCTACTATAGGTATCCCTTAAAGAATGGCAGTAAAATTTGATTTTTCTTTGATAATAATGGAAAAGAAATTAGAGGTGGAAGGGATACCATACTGAAAACGAAAAAGGGGGGGAGGAGGCAAAATAAAGTAAAAATAAAGGGGGTAAAATAAGGCAAAATCTCATAAAGAGACATAGAAGATCTAATATAACTGAGGGGAAGAAGGGAGGGCAATGAGTATTGTATAAACCTTACTCTCATTAGGTTGGACTCTAAGAGAGTATATCAGACACATTTGGCTTTAAAGAAAGGCCTGACCCTCCTTGTGGGAAAGTGGGAGGGAAAGGAGAAAAGGAAAGAGATAAACTAATAGAAGGATTAGGGGAAAGGAATAAAGGGGAGGGAGGGACTCTAAAGGAAAGAGGACTATTGGTGGGAGGTGGTCATCAAAAACAAAGTACTGGGGAGGGGGTAAAGGAGAGAGGGGAAAGAGAGGAGAAAATCATAACTCTGGGTAAATAAGATGGCAGGGAATACAGATATAGTTATTTTAACTGTGAATGTGAATGGGATGAACTCCCCCATAAAACGGAAGTGGGTAGCAGACTGGATTAAAAGCCAAAACCCTGCAATATGTTGTTTACAAGAAACATATCTAAAACATAAAGATACGTACAGAGTGAAGGTAAAGGGCTGGAGCAGAATCTTCTATGATTCAGGTGAACAAAGAAAGGCAGGGGTAGCAATCCTTATCTCAGATCAAGTAAAAACAAAAATAGATCTAATTAAAAGAGATAAGGAAGGAAACTACATTTTACTAAAGGGTACCATAGACAATGAAGCAGTATCAATACTAAACATATATTCACCAAGTGGTATACCATCCAGATTCCTAGAGGAGAAACTAACAGAGATGCAAGGAGAAATAGACAGTAATACTATACTAGTGAGGGATCTCAACCTTGATCTCTCAGAATTGGATAAACGAAATCACAAAATAAATAAGAAAGAAGTTAGGGAGGTAAACAAAAGGCTAAAAAAGTTAGGTATAATATATCTCTGTAGGAAATTGAGTGTTGATAGAAGGGAGTATACTTTTTTCTCAGGGGTTCATGGAACTTATATGAAAATTGATCATAAGTTAGAGCATAAAAACCTCAAAATCAAATGCATAAAAGCAGAAATAGTAAATGCATCCTTCTCAGATCTATGATGTAATAAAACTCATGTGTAATATAAGGCTAGGAGAAAATAGACCACAAGTTATTTGGAAATTAAATAATCTAATCCTGAAGAACGAATGGGTGAAAGAGCAAATTATAGACACAATCGAAAATTTCATCCAGGAGAATGACAACAATAAGACAACATACCAAAATCTGTGGGACATGTCTAAAGCGGTTATAGAGGGTAATTTTATATCTCTAGATGCTTACTTGCATAAAACAGAGAAAGAGAAGATCAATGAACTGGGCTTCAAATTAAAAAAGCTAGAAAAAGACCAAATTAAAAACCCTCAATTAAATACCAATTTGGAAATTCTGAAAATTAAAGGGGAGATCAATAAAATTGAAAATAAGAAAACTATTGAATTAATAAATAAAACTAAGAGT
>JAJPUD010015410.1:0-37513 GCA_023553655.1 Myrmecobius fasciatus
ATTCCATAGCATTCATATACCATAACTTATTCAGCCATTCTCCAGCTGATGGGCATCCACTCAGTTTCCACTTCCTTGCCACTACAAAAAGGGCTGCCACAAACATTTTTGCACATGTGGGACCCTTTTCCTTCTTTATGATCTCTTTGGGATACAGGCCTGATAGAGACATTGCTGAATCAAATGGTATGCCCATTTTGATAGCCCTGGGAGCATAGTTCCAAATTGCTCTTCAGAATAGTTGGATCAGTTGACAACTTCACCAACAATGTATTAGTGTCCCAGTTTTCCTTCATCCCCTCCAACATTATCATTATCATTTCTTATCATCTTAGTTAATATGAGAGTTGTGTAGTGTACCTCAGTGTTGTCTTAATTTGCATTTCTCTGATTAGTAGTGATTTAGAGTGTTTTTTCATATGACTGTAAATGGTTATAATTTCTTCATCTGATAACTGATAAACTGAATTTTTCATGAGAAAAGAGAATAATTGTTATTTGGAGGATGTTCCCAACATTCTATTTCTACTAAAACCTTGTTGGACAGGTCATTTGCATAATGAGAAGGATTCAGAGAATAAGAGGAAAAATTATCATTTGAAATCTAAACTGGTGATGGCCAAGTCCTTAGTAGTATGATATATTCCTGAGATCTGATAAAAGGCTTGAAAGAGACTGACATACTGTTTAAAGAACTTAATAGCAATGGAAACTGAGGAGATTCATACATTATATGGATGAAAATGATCAACCTTTGATCTGATGTGTCAAATATTGAGCTATATTCCTTTCTTCTCATTATCACTCCAGAGGTGTTGATATCAGAGATGTTGTTTCCTCAGAACATCCTGGTGGACCCAAGGGCAAAAGGATATTTGTTTAGCAAAGATTTGAGATAAATTATTTTATTATTCAGATTTTCAATTCTTCCCTGATTAAATATTTTATTAATGCAACATGTGGTTCCTACATGATCTTTAAGAATGCTGAAAACTGAATTTAGAGGACCTTTTTTTCTTAGGAAACTCAGTAGGGGTTTGAGCCAGAGGAAGCAGATTATGTATAATATTGCCAAGGTTGGCTAAAATTTCTTTATTGGTTGCTCTCAACCTGATCATTCCCTCATATACTTACAAGTTTGTGACTCTGGGGAAATCACCTAACTGCTATCAATTTAGATTTCTTCAACTATACATTGACAAATAATAATAATAATAATACATACCTGCCAATACTGTGAGGATAAAATGAGATAATATTTGTAAAACATGTAGCACAGTGCCAGGCATATAAAATATTTAATAAATGCATATTACCTTCCTTCTAATATTTAGACAACACATCCAGATTATATTGCTACATCTGGTACAATGACACACTCAAAACCTGAGGGTTGAGATTAAAAACAAGAAAAATTTTAAAAATTCCTTAAGTAAAAATAATATTCAACAAATTCCAAGTGAAAACAATCCACAAGAAAGTAAAAAGCAGTCAGGATGACTGAGTTCAAATCTTGCCCCAGACACTTAAAGCTGTATAATCATAGCAGTGTTACATAACTTCTCTAGCATCATTTTCTTCAGTGGTAAAATAAAAAATGAAAATAGCATGTGAAAAATAAATTATAGGATGCATCTAAAGCAGGGAAACATTTATCAAAATATATTAGCAAAAAAGGAACAGAAAAGTTAAGTTGTATGCTCCTCTGAAAATTAAAGGAGAGATAAATCAAAATTAAAAGTAAAGTAAGAAAGTAAAACCTTAGTTAATTTCATCCCAAGAAAGAAAGTGCAATGTCAAATTACAGTACTAAAATTAATGAGCATGGTCACCTGAACAATTTCATGGAGTGTTAGGTAGTTTCTCTAATTCCCATGATTTCTTAAACTTCTTCAAAATAGAAACCATGCAGAAAGATAAAGCAACTTCAGCTGTCTGTATGGACACTAAACCTATAGGACCCAAAAGAGTGTGTGTGTGTGTGTGTGTGTGTGTGTGTATTTATGCATATGTGTATATGTGTGCATACACACATATAAATATATATATATACATATATATATACACACTATATATGTATGTATATGTATAATTAAAACTCACGCCAGTTACCTGAGCTCACTTAGCACCTGAGCTACATATTGCATATTAGCAGACCCATGGGCATGAAACAGACTAACATACTTCAATATGTTTTCTCTTTCTGTCTCGAAAACAGTGGAGATACTGGTTCTAAGCTGCAGAAATTATCTCTGGTTACAACAAACAGCCAGCGAAATGACAGCTTTTCAGGTACCATAGTCTTAGTTCTTTATGTAAAAATAAATAAGCACATCTATTTCATTTGCTTTCATCCATAATATATGGTAAAATTATATATATGAAAAAGAATTGTTTTTAAATAAAATTCTTTAGGATTTATTATCAGGAAATGTTAAATTAGAATACCTATTTTCTATGTCTTTATCCCTGGGGTCGCATAAAAATTTCTTGGGTAAAAAGTGGTATTAAGTGGAAAGAACTTAAGAACTCCTTTGTGAGCAGTTATTTTCTTAAAAATTCACTCATTTAGCCTCACTGGGGAAGGAAGTTGGAACTGGGGACAAATGGTATTTGTATGAGTGGTAGAGCATGAGCCTAAAAGGAGATCTGAAGAAAATGAAGGAGAAAAAATAAGGTAGCTAGTAAAGAGCATAATGTCCCCTCTGCTAAAAATGTAAGTTCTTTAGGGCACATACCATGTTTTTTTTATTTTATATCCCCAGAACTTAGCAGAACTTCTGGTGTATGGTGAAAATTATATAAATATTTCTTCTCCTTCTCCTCTTCCTCCTGCTCCTTCTTCTAGCCATTTATATGTTAAGGAAGTTGAGGTCTTGGAGCATGGAGGAAAACATAGGACCTGGGATTGCAACCATGGATAGACTCTCCTCACTACCACCACCACCACCCCGCCCCCCCCCCCCCGAAAAAAAAAAAACTACTCTGAATGTAATGGTATAATTGAGAAAAATGAACATTTACTTATATAGATTTTTCAAGCATTCCTGATGGAAAAAAACAGAGGTGAGTAGAAAACAGGACATTCAATCCCAAGATAAGAGAGAGTGAAGAAAGAGCAATCATGAGTGAGAAATTATACTGAATTTAATAAGGTTAGAACAAGCTCAGAAGTAAAATAGAAGAATCAGAAAATAAAATGGATGAGAAGAGAGGAAGGAGAGGAAGAATGGCAGAAAATGTCATAAGAAGCACAAAAGAAATGGAAGCAAAAATGGGGAGAGCAAGTAACATTGGAACCTTACTCTCGATTGTTTAGTCCAAAGAAGAAAGAATATACACATATACACACATACATATTTGTCATTTGGACATGCACAACTGAATATATTTACATATGTATGCATATATATGTGTGCATCCACATATATGTGTATGTGTGTTTGTACTGAATAATTCAAAGAGTGAAGAATATGCACTTTCAATTGGCTACAACTAGGAGGGTAAGGGAGTAAGAGAAAGTGGAGAAAAGAAAGTATATTAAGGGAAAGTTTGGTAAGAATCAAAACAAAATTTTGAGGAGAAAACAGGATTAAAAAAACAGAGGTATAAATGGAAAAAGATAGAATGGAGGGAAATAATTATGTATCATAATCGACAAATAAGTAAAGAATTGTTTGATTTCATTTTTAAAAGTAAAAATGCAAATAAATTTCCATTCTCAAAATGAAAAGGATGAATTCATAAGCAATGAAAATGAAATCAAAGCAGTTATTCATAGATATTTTACCTAACCGTATGACAATACTGACAATCTAACTGAAATCTATAAATATTTAAAAAATATAAATTTCCCAGATTAACAGAAAAAGAAATGGGATACTTAAAAAAAATATATTTTAGAAATATGACATAAATGAACAAAAAAAAGAACAGGATGAATTTATGTCAATTCTATCAAATACTCAAAGAAAAATCAATTACAATGATATGAACTCTTCAACAAAATAGGAAAAAGAGTGCTACTAAATCCTCCTATGAAACAAATATGGTTTTGATACCTAAATCAAGAACAAAGAAAAACAAAATTGTAGATAAATTTCCTTAATGAATTTTGATGCAAAAATTTCCAATAAAAATAGCAAAAATATTACAATATATCAAATGATCTAACTAAGTTGGAATTATACCAAAAATGGAGTACTGGATTTGATAGTAAAAAACAAACAAACAAACAATCAAACAAACAAACAAACAAAAAAAACCCTAACATATCATTACAAACCATGAAATGCAGAAAAAGCCTTCAACAAAATAAAAAACCCATTCTTATTTAAAAGTGCTAGAAAACATAGCATCAAATTGACTTTTGCTTAGAAAGAACAAAATTGTTATTTTTCTGTTTTTTGAAGAGTATAAATGACATCAGAAGGGCATTGTCCTGACTTTCAAGAGCTAGGCAAAACTGAGCAAAGTCATCAGCTTCACTCTCTCCACCAAGATCATCTAAATCCAGTGGCAAGACATAGGTTAAAATAACTGGAGTTGATTCCAAATGCAGTGGGAGAGATTGGCCCTTTTTAAGTGAATGTCCTCTGGTCTAACTTTATCTGTGGCAATACCCAATCAGGAATTTATGAGTAGGTAAGAAATGAGACATGAAATGTCCTGGTTTGCTTAAAAACCACAACAAGAACAACAATGACAATGACAACAAAAAGAATCAAACTGAAGAAGAAAGACACTCAATATTTCTGGCCAAAACAAAAACAATTGCTATTTACACTCATTCTGAGATATTGAAATCTAAACAACAACCAAGTGAGATTTGTTTGGAAACCTACTGACCAATCAATAAGAGCCAAAATGATTTGGAAATATCTGTCAAAAACCTAAAGAAAATATTGTTTTTAATAAAGATAAATTATAAGACTTTCCAATAAAAGCAGAATTGATGCAAAGCTAGAAGTATTAGTTAAATCAATAGAACCAAAAATATAAATAGCTGAAGGAATAAACATAGACATTAAGGAAATAAAATGATTATTTTTTACAGATAATATGGCATATTTAGAAAAACAGAAAGTTAAGTACCTAAAATGACTAGTTGAAACAAAGAACAACTTTTAAAAATTGGCAAAATATAAAATAAATCCCCCCCAAAAAAATCAGCATTTCTTTTTATTTTAAACAAAACCCAAAAAAAAATAGACAAAGAAATTCAAATTAAAATAATTACATATTATTGAGAAACTATATGAACACAATTGCAAAACACTTTTCCACAAAAATAAAAATTTACAAAAATAATTGGAGAAATATTAAGTGCTCATGGACAGACAAATTCAACATAATAAAAATGATAATGCTACCTGAATCAGTTTACCCATTCAAATCCATATTAATCAAACTTCCAAAAAATTATTTTTAGAGATTAAAAATAAAATTCTAGAAAACAATTTAAACAGCAAAAAAAAAAAAAACATTTTAAACATAGTCATCTGTGTAATTCTTCAAATGTTTTATCAATAATACAATGGTTCATCACGATTCCAAAGAATTCATGATTTCTTCCAGATAAAAAATTAGTGGCTTCAGGTATAAATCAAACGATTCACCCCTTCCTTTGTTTTTCTTGCTTTTTTCTTAGAATATCGCTGATGCAGAAATGCCATTCATGACTTCATATGTATAATTGGTAACATATTTCTTGACTTCTCAATATGTGGGGTAAGAAAAAGAACTGAAAATAAAAATGAAAGAAAAAATACAGAAAAATACCAATCATTCTATTTTTATTTAATGCATTACTCAAACAAACAAGGAAATTCATCATAACACCATTCACTCTAGTAAATCAATGTTCTACAATCTATACAAGTGGCAGTCTGATTATATTAAATCCTTTCTACAAATAAAAGGCACCTTAATTGGAAAGCTAGGATCATTTC
Source organism: Myrmecobius fasciatus (assembly GCA_023553655.1). NCBI lineage: Eukaryota > Metazoa > Chordata > Mammalia > Dasyuromorphia > Myrmecobiidae > Myrmecobius > Myrmecobius fasciatus. The sequence goes on from JAJPUD010015410.1 coordinate 5,952, forward strand.
ATTAAGTGCTGAGATGACTAAAGAATTTGAACAATTCATGTTTTCATCAAGCTTGTTTCTTATTTGGTGCATTCAGAGGTTGTTAACCTAAGATACATTCATTTTCAAAAAGGCTCCCTTTGGACAGCTAGGTGGCGCAGTGGTTAGAGCACCAGCCCTGAAGTCAGGAGGACCTGAGTTCAAATTTGATCTCAGACACTTAACATTCCCTAGCTGTGTGACCCTGGGCAAGTCACTTAACCCCAATTGCCTCAGCAAAAAGCAAAAAAAAAAAAAAAAAAAAAAGGCTCCCTTTGTCTTTCTTCCTAAGAATTACATCTTTTTATCCAGACCTACTACTTTTGACCATTCTGAATTAGTCTGCAGCTTTGGATAGAATTATTTTTCTCCTGCTAGATCTGTGTGTGTTGTTAAAACCACCAAAAATTATCACTGTGGCCTAGATGGCAATAGGATAGATTGGGTATATGGACACTTCTATTATTCTGTGTATTTAATGAATCAATTTTTAAATTCTTTATTTAAATCAACCTGAAAATATACCTTGAAATCCTGTATTTTGTCTGATAAAACTGATTCAGATGACAATCTATAAATTATTTTCTTAGAGTTGAATTTAAGCTCTTAATAGCACCGAACCTCTAACATATAAGATAAAAATCTCGCAAATCATTTTATAGCAATGTTACAGTTTAGTTTCATAAGAAAAAAATGGAGGATAATTATTAACAAAATGACCAATTTATCCTGGAAAATACTCAATTTAGATTTTGAAAAGTAATTTTTGAAAAATATTGAGTAGGGTCAGGTTTGGGATAATTTCTTGAGAAACACCTCCCAGTATATATGTGTATATGGGTGTGCTTATGTTTGTACCTGTGCATGTTTGCCAAAATGGAATAGAAAGAAAAGGAGATGATGAAAATATGGTGCTGTTATGACATAGTGACATCTTAAATGATTATCTTAAAACATGTAAGATCAGTATGCTGACATTAGGGAGATAATGGAAAACAATAGAAATTTGCATTGATAGAAATAGAGAGCAAGAAACCAAGTTGAACTAAATCAAAAACCACTTACAAAGTTAAAAAAAAGAATATTTAGATCTAATGACCTCATAATTGACACATAATTGATACAAAAAGAAAGACCAAATTCAGCTGAGTTGCCACTAGAAACATGGACAAAAGGTTGAATGTGTTTTAGTAGTCAAAAGCTGTTAGAGAAATTACAGTCATAGACACATAAAGCTTGAAAATTCAAGAGAGCTGCCAATTAGAAATTAAAAGTAGATATATGAATACATATGCTCAGGGTTTTGCACCAATTACTATGTGGATTTAATGATTGAGAAAAATCTTAAAGCTGGAAGGTATAATAGAACCTTGGGGAGTATGCCCAGTTCTTTCTGTTCAGATAGGCATAAAGTAATGATGGGAACTATAAGAATCAACATCATTTTACTGCATGTTCCATGTTCAAATGGCATTTGGGGCAATATAAGACAGAAGGAACTATTTAAGGAAATGAATTCTAGAGTTTTCTTCTGAGAAATTCTTGATGAGCACTGCCCAGTAATTTCAACAAGATTGATTTTCAGTGTGTTTAACAGAAGTAAAGATATGCAACACTAGGCTGTGTGTGTGTGTGTGTGTGTGTGTGTGTGTGTGTGTGTATTATATGTATATGTATATATATATATACATATATATATGCTTATATAAAAATATGCATATATATCTGTGTGTATGTATATATGTGTGTATATGTATATGTATATTATATATGTATACATATATATGTGCATACATACATATATATGTATATATGCAAAATTAAATATATTCTCAGGTCACCCAAAGTCTCAACATCTAATAGTATTATGGCATGTTTAAAAAGCATCTCAATGTAGGTAGATTTTTGTTAAGTTTTTGATGGTTCCTATGCTAGTGAGGTATAATGTAATAGACCTGGGATAAGAGAAGAATAAGATTCTCAGGAAAGTTTTTTTTTTACCTTCAATTCCTTTACAATGTATCCACAAATATCAACAATATTATCATGATCCCAGTACTTTATATTTGATACTTGAAAATACTACTGACTTTTCTTTTCTAACTAGTAGGAACTAGTGATTTCAGAGCAAAAGAAATCTGATCACAGGATGTGAAAAGATTTGTGAAGTGACATAGAGAATTAAGGGACAAGCCAAGAAAAAGCAGAATATCTGATTCCTACTCTGATGATTCTATATTCTTCTCACACTACCTATCTAGTCTGGTTACCATTTTTCTCAGTAACAATTAGTATTTTCAGTAGCTTTTGAAGGATTCAGGTCATGGATGCCCACCTACAATTGCCCTAAATTATATCAGGGTAAGGGCAAAAGCTCAGATCCTTGTTTTAGTTAGACAGAACTACATTGACAGTATTTTATAATTCCTTTCTATTTAGAGGAAGCAAACAAGCTAGACTGGAGTGCAAAAAAGGGACCTTTGCTGCCAAATGATACAGTGTGGTTGGGCACACTGGTCTCTTAGAGATGTGGCCCATATGAATCATTTATGACATGGGGGAGACCTCCTGCTAAGGTGATTAATGATCTACTTTCTAAAGAGTGGGAGGCCCTGACTCTTGGTTGCTGGAAAAGTGATAGGATCAGGACCTAAATAAGATTATAAAAAAATAAGAAACCATTTAGAATTTCTAGGGACAAACAGAAAAAAAAATGTGTTTTCAGAAAGCCAATTTTCCATGTATTCCACGGAGTTTTCAACAAAGCATAAGAAATGTATTTATAAGGCTGACCATTCACTGGAGAAAATCTCAAATAGCTGGTGAATAGGCTAGCTAGGATGTGAACAAAAGGTTTATATTTTCTTTACGGTTTCTTGTAAGGATTATAGATATTTCAACCTGTGTAGCTGTGCATTGCAGCAATATGCTTATAAAATATGTCTGTTGCTTATGTCTTATCCAAATAGGACTGGATTATCTTTTCCTAAAAAGACACAAGTATGAGATTCAAGATCCCTATTTTTGGAGTCCTGGGAATAGATGAGATCAGGACACATTTGACCCTTCAACAATACTCCAAGAGTTTATAATGTAATAGACAGTAGCTCTGACATGTGAAAAGTTGCTTTCCCATATTAATGCAGGATATTAATTTGAAGACATGAAGGCCAAGTGTTATATAAACAGTGTTTTGTGATATGTAGAGCATTTTCTTCACAACAACATTTAACTTGCATGTTAAATATTAATAATATGATTTTCCTTAACTTATACCTGAGAAAAACAAGAAATAGAGTAATAAAATAACTTGCCCATGATCTCACCCTTAGTATTGGTGCATAGTTTAAATAAGGAGAAAATGCTGAATTTGTCTGAAGAATCTAATATGATACACAGGGATCTCATTATAAAGAAGGTGGAAACAAGGCAAGGTAATAAACCAGATAGAATAGTATGACCAGGCACTATAGCAAACTTTTTTTTTAAAGGTGTTTTTTCTTTTTAAATTTTCAAAATATATGCAGGGATAACAATATTGATGCTTGAAAAACCTTGTATTCCAATTTTTCCTCCTCTTTCCTTCATCCCCTCCTCTAGATGGCATGCGTTCCAATATATGTTAAACATGGTAAAAATTTATGTTAAATCCTATATAGGCATATATATTTATGCAATTATCTTGCTGCACAAGAAAAATAAGATCAAAAAGGAAAAAAAGTTGAGAAAGAAAATAAAATTCAAGCAAACCACAGCAAAAAGAGTGAGAATGTTATGTTGTAATCTACCTTCAGTTCCCACAGTCCTCTCTCTGGGTGTAGATCATTGTAACTGGCCTGAATCATCTCATTGTTGAAAAGAGCCACATCCATCAGAACTGATCATTGTATAATCTTCTTTTTGCCATGAACAATGATCTCCTGGTTCTGCTTATTTCTTTTAGCATCAGTTTGATATAAACTATGTCCTTGATTGTGTCCCCTGACCATAGGGGAAGGGTTGGAGAGACCCCAAATCTCCAAAACCCTGCTTTTGAGATAGGAGGAACCCCACCCACCTATTCAAAGGCAAACTTGCAATTCAATCAGAAATCTTGGCCTAGGGCATAGTAACCACCCTTTACAGAAACTAGCTCTTAATCTCCCAGCCTGAAGCCTTAGAAGGCAAAATAAAAGGATGACTCAGAACTCTAAATCTTAGCTTAATTCCTCCACCAGGAAAAGCCCATGGAGCCATCTTTGCTCAGTATAAACTCATCTTTGCTGATTCCTACAAGGGAAAAAGCCCCCTGAGCTGCTGCTGAGTATAAATCCATCTTGACTAATTTCTATCAGAAAAAATAAACACTGAGCCATACTCAGTGTTAACTAATCTTTGCTAATAACCCACCTTTACTTTTCCCCCTCTGGAACTGTCCCACTAAAACAGCTGCTTCTCTGAGGCTATAATAAACCAATTTTGCCATAAACTTCTTGCCTCATTTTTTGCAGTTCATGTATTCCTCCATGAAGCCTGCCACTGGCCAAAAGGAGATCCCTTTCCCCTGTTCACACACATCATCAACACCATCTGACCTCATCATTTGGTGGCCCAGTATGGTACCCCCGAGATTCTTGCTGAGGTAAGCCTTCTCTTGTTGTCTATTCTATAGCTGGTACACCCGCATACCTGGGAAGATTTGGGCTGTTGGGAACTCTACACTCCAAGCAGAATTCCCTGCCTGGGGACGCCTGATCTGGGAATTCCTGGCTTGAACAGGGTACCCCTAATCAGGGAACCTCTGTCTCCCTCTTTAGGGATGCCTAAAGAGAACAAAGTGCTATAGAATTTGGGGAATCTATTAAGGCTGTGGCAAAATGGGACACTCCACCTCTGTCTCTATTCTTAAAGGCTGCTTCTTAAACAGAGACAAATTCGGCTTAAAAGATCTCAAAATTAAAAAGCTTCAATTAAAACAGCACTGCAGGAAGCTGCTTAAAATTGCTGGAGGGAAATCAGAACTAAATACTAACCCTTTAAATAACTCCCTCCTTTCTGCTCCTCTAGGGACACAGGAGGCCTCTGAATCCCTTTCAGAACCACCTCCTTACCAAAGACAGGACCTTATGTCAGACAATATTTCTTTAACTGTCTCCCTTGCCTCCTGAACCAGATCCTGAGACTTCCCAGCCCCCACTCCTCAATCCCTCAGATACAAGGATTAGGACCCCTTTTTCTCCTCCTCAGGATCCTGAGTTAGCCATCCCTACTAATCTCTGCCCTATGAGAAAAGTGGCAGCCTCTCAGGGAGAAACACTCAGAGCAGAGGTGCCTTTTTCAATGACAAATCTGTCCCAGACTAAGGAAAAACCTGGTCATTACTCTGAGGACCCCACCCAGTTTATTGAGGAGTCTAAGCCCAATACCCTCCTATTTCATCTTTCCTGGGAAGATGTTAATGTTAAACAATCTGCCTCAAATATACACAGGAAGCTGAAGAAGCTAACTTTGGGCCCTCAAACTTCTCTGCCTCAGCTGTTAGAAACAGCTTTTGGAGTCTTCAATAATAGGGACCAAACTGCAGCAGGGGAAAAAGACTGCAGAGCTAAAGGGAGAAGTGGACAAAAGTCCCAAATCTAGGCTATTGACATTTCCGGGAAACCTAGAGGTTTGTGCTTCAGGTGTCATGGACAGGGCCATCCTTGGACTCTCTGTCTCAGTGCAGCCGGCACTGGAGGGGATACTGCCTACAGGGGCCACGCTGTGCCCTCAATGCCCTGCCCTCCAGCAGGAGTTTGGGGCTAGGTCAAGCTCCCCCTTGCTCCATCATGACAGTGGAATCCTGGCTGTCCTCAGAAGTGGCCATTGAATTTCTTTTTGATATGGGGACTTCTTTTTCTGTCTCACTTCAGCACTCTGATCTCATTTGCCCCTTGTGTGGGATGTGCAGACCCTCACTCAAAATGACTACTCACAGGTATCTCAAAGTGAAAAGCAGAAAAATATTTAATTAGAATTTCATGAAATTCAGGCAGTCCAACAGCTCCAGAGCAAAAAGGGAAATACTCAGAGGTCCAAGTGATCTTTTTGGGCTGATTTCAAAATTCTCCCATATTCCCTCTGAAATCTGGGAGAAAATAGAATCCTCCCTCTGGGACCAAGAAACTTCTGGGATTGAGAAAAAGCACAAACTTTTAGTATAGGCTAAAAGTTTAAGAGATTCAGAACCACTTAACTGCAGTCTTATCTTGATCTGCAAACCCACCCAAGAGGTCTTAGGTGCAGCCACAAAAACCCTTAATCTTCTGGCTTCTAGGGGATACAGGGCCCTCTTTACTAAAGCCCACATTGCCTGCCAATCTGTCAAAAAGCTGGGCCATAACCTAACTCCCATTCAAGGCCCTGATCAGGCCAAGGCTTCTAACAGGCTAAGACCCTAACAGCCAAACTGAGTTCTGCCCCTGTTGGGTTATACCTAATATAAAAAAGCCTCTCACTCTGAATGAAAGTGAAAGGCAGGGACAAGCCCTGGGGCTTTTAACTGGGGCTCTTAGACCAGTGGCCTACTTCTCAAAGAAACTGGACTCAGCTCTTAGAGAAGTAGCTGCTACAGCCCTTCTAATTGAAGAAGCCTCAAAACTTACCCTAGGGCACCAGAGCATTTTAGAAGCCAAAGGGCTTGGGAGGCTTCCTACTAGATATTCCAGACCTGACTCTCCAGGTGTGCCACATACTTAATCCTGCTCCTGAACAATGATAAGGGAGAAAATGGGGAAAGACAGGTAGGTGACCCTCCCTAGCACCCTGGAAGCTAAGCCACTGCCCCCTGGGACTTCTGCCCAGAAAGTAGAACTCATTGCCCTAACCAGAGCTTTGGAACTGGGGAAGGGAATGAGAGTGAACATCTATACTGACTCCAAATATGCATTTCATGTTCTGCATGCTCATGGAGCTATATGGAAAGAAAGGGGGTACATACTCTCTCCCTCTGACTGGTTTCAAATACCCTCAAACCAGCTTTTAATCCCAGAAGCAAGTCAGGGGAAGCTCATTTTTTGGTCTTCATCAAGCCACACATGGGAAGAAATGCCCTTCAATCCCTTGTGAAATGCATTTTTATTGGTCACAAGCTGGGAGTAACTATCAGGCAGGTCTGCCAGGCCTGCCCAGTTTGTGCCCAAGTAAATCTTGAAGGAAACTTCCCTCTCTTCTGAGGCCTGTTCAGAGAAGGGGCACATACCCAGGGAAAGATTGGCCAATAGACTTTACACATATGCCCCCTGCAGAGGTCTCAAGTTGCTTTTGGTCCTTGTTGGTGAACCCATTAAAGGCTCTGAAGCTGCTCTTCTGCAGGACCCCTGAAAACACTCTGGAGAAAGAAGGGTGAGATTGTCTTGGTTCTCTATTTCACTCTTCTTTCTAACTCTTTCCAGCACCAAGGATGAGAACTTGGCTCCTAGCATTTTCTCTCTTGCTTTTCTTGATGTCACTCTGTGGCCCCTGCCAGTAGTTAACTCCTTCTTAGCCTTTCAGCTAGGGAGCTCCGTGGGCAGTGGGAGCATTCAGGATTGTTGGGCAACCTCAAGGCAGCCCACAGATGGGACCCCATGCATTATTTGCAAAGGCCCCATTCCCAAATGTCACCATCTCTGGATGCACCCCACTTTTAATCTGCTTGTGAGATTTGTTTCCTCCAGGCTCCAAGCTCCAAGCTACAAACTTCCAGCTACATGCACAGTCTGAAAATCTTGGGACAACTGGCTCAGACACTCAACACCCCCTGGATATCACTGCTGCTATTTTCAGATCTGGCACTTCCCCTCCTGGCCTGAACCCCCCTAAGGACAATTCTATGACCCTTATCAGTTTGAAGCAGTTACAGAAGATGAGACCGTTGTCTCTTTGCCCCATAGGAATTTGGGGTGATGGCTTGAGGGGGAAAATGATGTAAACTGTGTCCCTGATTGTGTCCCTGATTGAGGGGGGAGGGTTGGAAAGACCCCAAATCTCAAAAACCTTTCTTTTGAGATAGGAGGGACACCACTCACCTATTCATAGGCAAACTTGCAATTCAATCAGAATCTTGGCTAGGGTATAATCAAGGCCCTTTACAGAAACTAGCCCTCAATCTCCCCAGCCTGAAGCTTTAGAAGGCAAAATAAAAGGATGACTCTGAACCCCCAGTCTTTGCTTTATTCCTAAAAAGGAAAAAGGCCAATGAGCTGCTGCTTAGTGTAAACCCATCTTTGCTGATTCCTACAAGGGAAAAAGCCTGCTGATTCCCTGCTCAGTGTAAAGCCATCTTGGCTAATTCCTATCAGGAAAAGGCCCACTGAGCCATGCTCAGTGTAGCTAATCTTTGCTAATAATCCACCTTTACTTCTCCCCCTTCAGAAGTGTCCTGCTAAGAAAGCTGCTTCTCTGAGACCCACTTTGCCATAATCTTCTCAACTCATTTTTTTAGGTTTTGTGGATTCTTCTAAGAATCCTGCAACTGGCTGAAAGGGGCTCCCTCTCCCCTTTTCTTGAACCTCATCAAGTTCATGTAAGTCTCTCCAGGCCTCTCTGAAATCATCCTGTTGATCATTCTTATAGAACAGTAATATTCCAATAACATTCCTATACCATAACTTATTCAACCAAACTCCAACTAACGGGCATCCACTCAGATTCCAGTTTCTTGCCATTAAAGAAAGGGCTGCTCCCTTTCCCTCCTTTAAAAATCTCTTTAGGATATAAGCCCAGTAGAAAAGTTGCTGGGTCCAAGGGTATGCACAGTTTGATAATCCTTTGGGCATAATTCCAAATTGCTCTCCAGAATGGTTGGATCCGTTCACAATCCCACCAACAATGTATCAAAGTCCCAATTCTCCTACATCCCCTCAAACATTCAAAACTATCTTTTTCTGTCATTTTAAACAATTTGAGAGGCATGTGGTGGTATCTCAGTTGCCTTAATTTGCATTTCTCTGATCAACAGTGATTCACAGTACCTTTCATAAGATGGTTTCAAATGGTTTCAATTTTTTTTTTCATCTGAAAATTGTTCATATCCTTTTACCATTTATCAATTGGAGAATGGCTTGGATTCTTATAAATTTGAGTCATTTCTCAATGAGGCCTTCATCAGAACCCTTGAATGTAAAAATGTTTTCCCACTTTATGAATTCTCTTCTAATCTTGTCTGCATTAGTTTTGTTTATACAAAAACTTTTTAGCTTAATATAATCAAAATTTATCTAATTGGTATTCAATTGTGAGTGACAGTTTTTCTTTGGTCAAAAATTTCTTCCTTCTCCTCAGATCTGAGAGGTTAGTTATCCTATGTTCTTCTAATTTGTTTATAGTATAACTTTTTCTGTCTAAATCATGAATCCATTTTGCCCCTATCTTGGTGTACAATGTTACATTTGGGTCAATGCCTAGTTTCTTCTTAGATTTGTTTCCAATTTTCCCAGAACTTTTTGTAAAATAATGAGTTCTTATCCCAAAAAATGGGGTCTTTGGATTTGTCAAACACTAGATAACTACAGTCATTGACTATTTTGTCTTATAAACCTAACCTATTCCACTGATCAACTTCTCTATTTCTTATCCAGTTCCAGTTGGTTTTGATGACCACTGCTTTATAACATAGTTTTAGGTCTGGCATAGCTAGGCCACCTTCATTTGCATTTTTTCATTAATTTCCTTGAAATTCTTGACTTTTTGTTCTTTCAGTTGAAATTTGTAATTATTTTTTCTAGTTCTGTAAGATAATTTCTTGGGAGTTTGATTGGTGTGGCACTAAATAAGTAAATTAATTTAGGTGGTATTGTCATTTTCATTATATTCGCTGGGTCTACCCATGAACATTTGATATTTTTTAACTTGATTAGACCCAACTTTATGTGTGTGAAAAGTGTTTTGCAGTTGTGTTCACTGAGTTCTTGAGTTTGCTTTGGCAGATAGACTCCTACATATTTTGCATTAATGAGTTATTTTAAATGGAATTTCTTTTTGCATCTCTTGCTGCTAGATTTTTTTTGATAATATATAAAAATATGATGATTTATGTGGATTTATTTCATATCCTGCAAATTTGCTTAAGTTTAGAATTGTTTCCAGTAATTTTTTAGTTGATTTTTAGGAGTCTCTACACAAAGAGTGATAATTTGGTTTCCTCATTAACTATTCTAATTGCTTTAATATATTTTTCTTCTTTTATTGCCAAAGCTAATATTTATAATACAATATTGAATAGTAAGGTTGATAGTGGTGAACCTTGTTTCACCCTTGATCTTATTGGGAATGGTTCAAGTTTGTCCCCATTGTATATAATGCTTGCTAATGGTTTAAAATAGATGCTACTGATCATTAAAAAAAAAAAAAAAAAAAAAAAAAAAAGTCCACTTATTCCTATACTCTCTAGTGTTTTTAATAGAAATGGGTGCTAGATTTTATCAAATGCTTTTTCTGTATCTATTTAGATGATCATACGATTTTTGCTAGTTTGGTTACTGATATAATCAAATATGCTAATAGGTTTCCTAATATTGAACTGATCCTGCATTGCTGGTATAAATCCTACTTGGTCATGGTGTATTATCCTGGGAATGACTTTCTGTAATCTCTTGGCTAATATTTTATTTAAGATTTTGGCATCAATTATTTATTAGGAAATTGGTCTATAATTTTCTTTATTTTCAACTTGCCTACTTTAAGTAACAGTAAAATATCTGTGTCATAATTTTGGTAGGACTCCTTTCCCTTTTTTTTTTCAAATAGTTTGCATAGTATTAGAATTAATTGTTCTTTGAATGTTTGGTAGAATTCACATGTAAATCCATCTGGCCCTTGGAAAATTTTTTCCCCCCTTAGGTAGTTCATTAATAGCTTGTTCTATTTTTTTTCCTAAAATGTGACCATTTAAGTAATTTATTTCCTCTTTCATTAATCTGGGCAATCTATATTTTGTAGGTATTCCTCCATTTCACTTAGATTATCAAATTTATTGATGTGAAGTTGGGCTTTAATTCCCTCTTCATTGGTGGAAAGTTCTCCCTTTTCATTTCTGAGACTAACAATTTGATGTTCTTTTTTTCCTTTTTCTAAACAAATTAACTAAAGGTTTAAGTATTTTGCTGGTATTTTCATAAGACCAATTCTTAGTTTTATATATCAATTCAATAGTTTTCTTACTCTCAGTTTTATTAATTTTCTCTTTTGTTTTCAGATTATCAAGTTTGATATTTAATTAGATATTTTAAATTTTTTCATTTTTTTTAGCTTTTTTAGTTGTAAGCCGAATTAGTTGATTTTCTTTTTCTCTATTTTATACAAGTAAGCATCTAAAGATAAAATATTTCCCTTTATTTTTGTATGCTGTCTCATTATTGTCATTCTTTTGGATGAAATTATTCATTTTTTTATGATTTATGGTTTCACCCATTCATTCTTTAGGATTAGATTATTTAGTTTCCAATTAACTTCTGGTCTATTTTTCCCTGGCCTTTTATGGCATGTATTTTTATTACATCATAATATCAAAAAAATGCATTTAATATTTCTGCCTTTTTGCATTTGATTTTGAGAATTTTATGCCCTAATACATAGTCAATTTTTGTGTAGGTTCCAAGAACCACCAAGAAAAAAAGTGAATACCATTTTCTTCTAGCTCTCTTTTAAGGTCCTTTTTGAATTCTTCCCAGAATGAGTCTTGTGAGACAGGAACTAATTCTTTGGGCCTTCATCTGGAGGTGATCTGCTTTTATACACCGCAGGGTTTGGAATCTGATCTTCTCTTTCTCAGCCAAAACTACCTATGGTCAGAGTTCTGTTTACTTTTTTGCTCATTTTTTTTAAATTGAGATCAGCTTTTAGGGCAAAGGGGAGATTGTCCAAGCTTCCTCTATAGGTGACAGTGGCTGCACTGGGTCAATGCTGACTAACTTTTGGTCCCTTCAGTCTCTATTCAATTTTCTCCAAAGATCTATCATACCTAAATTTTCTCAAATTCTATTTATGTCCTTAACTTCTTTCTTATTTATTTTGTGGTTTGATTTAGCTAGTTCTGAGAGACCAAGCTTGACATCCCTCACTGATATAGTTTTGGCATCTATTTCTTCTTGCAGGTGTTTTAACTTCTCTAGTTATCTGAATGCTATACCAGTTGGTGCATATATGTTAATTATTGATATTGATTCATTATCTATGGTACCCTTTAGCAAGATATAGTTTCCTTCTTTATCTCTTTTAATTAGATCTGGTTTTACTTTTGCTAGATCTGAGATCAGGATCACTATGCCTCCTTTTTTTTAACTTCATTTGAAACATAATAAATTATGCTCTAGCCTTTTGCTTTTACTTTTTATGTATTACTCCGCATTACATGTGTTTCTTGTAAACAACATGTTGTAGAATTCTGGCTATTAATCTAGTTTGCTATTTGCTTCCATTTTATGGGAGAGTTTATCCCCTTCCCATTCACAGTTTAAATGACTAATTCTTTATTTCCTTTCATATTATTTACCCCAAATTATGCTTTTCTTTTTCCTTTCCCCCTTTCCCTCCTCCCCAGTATTTTGCTTCTAATTACCACCTGCCTCAAACAGCCCTCCCCTTTTACAGCCACTCCCCCTTTCTTATTCTTTTCCCCTACTATTTCTGTTTTCTATTATCCTCCCTCTTTCCTTTCCTTTTCCCCTCTCACTTCCCTTCAAGGTGAGACAAGTTTTTCTGTGAAACCAAATATGTCTGATATTCTCTCTTTGAGCCAAATCACATTAGAGCAAGATTCACACAGTGTTTATCCCTCTTTATCCTTTCGCTCAATTATAATAGGTCTTCTTTGCCTCTTCATGAGATGTAATTTCCCTCATTTTACTTCTTTTTTCTCTTTTTTCCGGTACACTCTCCTTTCCACCTCTAATTTCTTTTTCATATTATCACAATAAAATGAATTATACCTGTGCTCTTTCAGAATACCTATAATAGAGATATTGTTATCAAGAGTTCTTTCCTTTTTATGCTTCTCTCGGGTTCCTTATTTGGTGATGAAATTTTTTGTTCAATTCTGGTCTTTTCATCAGAAATAAGTGAAATTATCATATCATTGAATGTCCATATTGTTTCCTGAAAAATAATGTTCAATTTAGCTTGAGACTTGACTTTGGGCTGCAATTCAGGTTCCTTTGCTTTTCAGAATAACAGATTCCAGGCCCTTCAGTCCTTCAAGGTAGAAGCTACCATGTTCTGGACACTCCTGATTGTGGCTCCTTAGTATTTGAACTTTTTTTTTTTTTTCACCCATACACTGGAAATGCATATCAGATTAAAAATAAAGTGAAAAGTGCATAGAAGAGAACAAAAGAAAACCAACAAGGAATCAAAAAAAAAAAAAAAAAAGGTGGATAGCTTTGAAAACAATGTATAGTATTTATTTATTGATGGAATTGTTCATTTAAAATTTAATTATTCCTACTTAAATAAAATATTTTTCCAATTCCATGAAAAGATTGCTTTCAATATTTACTTTTATAAGATTTTGAGTTCCATTTTTTTTATCTCTCTTCCCTTCCCCCTCTCCAAGAGAGCAAACAATGTGATATAGATAATATATCTACAATCACATTAATCATGTTTTGAAAAAAAGAATCAGAGCAAAAGAAAAAAAACTGTAAGAAAGATATAAAAAGTGAAAACAGCATGCTTTGATCAACATTAAGACTCATAACTCTTTCTCTGTATTTGTATACTAATTTCCATCATGAGTCTTGTGGAATTTTTTATCACTGTATTGCTGAGAAAAGCTAAGTCTATCATAGTTGAGCATCACACAACATTGTTCTTAACTATGTAAAATAGTCTCCTTTTATTCAGTTCACTCAGTATCAGTACATACAACCCTTGCAAGTTTTCCCTGAAAGCCTCCTGCTCCTCATTTCTTATATTCCAATAGTATTATATTACAGTCATATATCACAACTAGTTCAGATATTCCCCAATATATAGACATCCCTTCAGTTTCCAATTCTATTTCATTTTTTTCCTTGAAGTTTTTTTCCTTTTGTTCTAATTCCTCTTCCACAACATGAGTAATGTACAAATAGATTTATTATGATTGTATATTTATAACCTATATCAGAATATTGCTTTTGTTAGGAGGGGAGAAGGAAAGAAAGGAGGGAAAATCTGGAACTCAAATTGTTATAAAATGCAAGTTGAAAACTGTCTTTACAGGTACTATTAAAAAATAAAGTATCTTCTTACTCTGAAACAAAATAGTCCTCTATTTCATTTTCCCCCCATAAGCTAATACTGTTTTGCTGGATAGTTGATTCTTGATTGCTCCTTTACCTTCTGAAATATTATATTTCAAACCCTCTGATCCTTTAATTTAGAAACTGGTAAGTTTTTTGTAATTGATTGAAAATCTTTGATATTTAGTTTGGTTTTTTTCTAACTGCAATATTTTCTTCTCAATAATTCCCGAATTTTGCTGCAATATTTCTTCATGATGTTTTTGGGGGAATCTCGTTCAAAAGGTGATCAGTGAATTCTTCCAATGACTATTTTAACATCTACTACTATGATATCAGAATAATTGTCCTTGATAATTTTTTGAATGACATCATTTTATCATGGATTTTTGATAGTTCAATAATTTTTTTAAATTTTGCCTCCTGGATCTATTTCCTGATTAGTTATATTTCCAATGAAGTATTCTATATTTTCTTTGAATTTTTAATTGTTTTGAAATTGTTTGATGGATTTTTTATATCTTAAGAGTTATTAGCTTCTTTCTATTTGCCCAAATCTCATTCTTAAGGAACGATTTTCTTCAGTGAACTTTTTTTTTCCTTCTTTTTCATTTGGTCAATTTTACTTTTGAAGGAGTTGTTTTCTTCAATCAATTTTTGTCTTTTCTTTTAAAGGGAATTAACTCTCTTTCTTACCTCTCATTTCTTTTATTTCTTTTTTTTCCTACTTGGGCTATTTGATTTTTAAAACTTTTTTTTTCTTTTTAGTTTTTCCAGGAAAGCTTTTTGGACTCCAGACCAATGTATATACCCTTTTGAGGTTTTATATTTTGACTTCATTGTCTCTTCTGATTTTGTGTTTTAATCTTCCCTGTTGAGATAATAATGTTCTATGATGAGGGCTCTTTTTGATTTTTTTACTCATTTTTTAAAGTTGACCTCTTCTCCAGGAGCACAGAGAGCACTGTCCCAAGTTTATTATGCTTGGCTTTCTGCTCTAAGACCTGGGGACTGCTGTCTTATCCACTGTGCTGGGGTTGCCTGATGTATTCCTGGGTTTCCTGGGTTTCAGGGCTAGCAATTCATTTCTACAGAAGGCTACAGGTCTTACAGCTGGCCTGCTGTGCCTCTGGTATGGTGAGCCACGGCTCACTTGCTGATCTATGCTGTGGCTAAGTTTATTGCTGGTAAGACAGCCTTTTCCTGAAGTCCTTCTAAGTATTCTTGGACTGGAAGATTGTTTCACTCCCTCTTTTTTTGTTTTCTGTAACTCCAGAATTCTTTTTGAGTCTTTATTTAACATTGTTTTTGAGGGAAACTGGTGAGAGCTTAGTAAACTTCCTGGCTTGTCTCTGCCATTGTAGTATATATTATATAGGGGTTTTTTGAAATATAAATTTATTGTTTTATATTTAATCCTATCTTATGGTCTACTGTGTACATGTCAATATTTTCCCACCCCCATTTTTGTATTTAAGTTTCAAAAAATTATAAAAATAAAAAAGTCACCCTTTGTAACTTCTTATACACAGTATTTCCCTTCATGTTCTGCGTAATCTGTTCATAATGCCTTATTGCTATATTCCTCATACATAATGTGTTATATCCCATTTCTGTGCATTTGCGTTACATTTTCCCTCTTCCAGAAATGTTCTCTTTCTTCAAGTCTTCCCCTTCAAATTGGTGACTTCCTTTAATATTTATTTCAAGTTCTCTCTTTTCTATATGTTCCCTTTATTCACTCAGATCTTCCTCCCTATTCATATTGACTTATTTTATAAGAAAACCTTTCATCTATTCTTTATACACCATAGGAATACATATTCATATACAGTTTCACCTGTTAGAATGAAATCTTTGTTACAATTTTTTTCTTGGCAAGTGTCTGCCTAGCACAGAATAAAAACTTATAAAATGCTTATTGACTGACTGTGTTTTTTAGAGTAAAACATTTCTGTCTTTAAGGAATTATGTGGATGATAAAAGGAAACCCTTCTGAATTTCCTTGAATAAATTCATAATACCTATTCAGACATATATTCATCAATAGAGCTGGTTGTAAATGCTGGGGGAAATGCCAGGCTAAGTATGTATCATCCCTAGTTGAACCTAGTTTTCTTTTAAAAAGAAAGTTGGCTTCAGGCTCATGGTCATAAACATCTCTCTAAGGCAAAGTTAAATGCCATTTTTAGCGATTTATACAACAGTGAAAAGTCTGAAAAGCTGTCTAACTATCCATCTTTCTGAAGAGAATTCATTCCTCAGAGAAAATTAACAATGTAGGGTTCTAACACTGAGCAAATACCTAATTTCTGCTCATTTCAGTCCATAGAAATGAAATGACAATCTAATATTACAATTTCCCAAATATTTCTTTTGTGTGTGTGGAATGTTTCAAAGTTTGAATTTCCATTAACTAAGATTTTATGAGATCAGACTCATTAAAGAAACACAGAAATGACCAACTATGTAGTTCAAGTGCATTCTTTTTTTTTTTTTTTCCTGAGGCAATTGGGGTTAAGTGACTTGCTCAAGGTCACACAACTAGGAATTGTTAAGTGTCTGAGACCAGATTGGAACTCAAGCTTCCGACTTCAGGGCTGGTGTTCTAACCTGCACCACCTAGCTGCCCCTAAAGTGCATTCTTTTTTAATTTTTTTTAATTTTTTTTATTTGCATAACATATGTATGGGTAGTTCCTCAGCATTGATCTTTACAAAGCTATCTGTTACAAATTTTACCCCTAGTCCCCACCCCTCCCCTAGATGGCAGGATATCCACTACGTGTTAATTATGTTAAAATATTTGGCAAATCAAATATATGTATACATATTTCCAAATTTATCATTGTTGTGCAAGAAAAATCGTATCTACACAGAAGACATATCAGATAAAGGAAACACAATGTAAGAAAACATCAATCAAAAATATGAGAATGTTATGTCGTGCTTTGCAATTCACATGCCTCTCTCTGGGTGTATATGGCTTTCTTCAGTGAACAATTGGAAGTGGTTTGAAACATTTCATTGTTGCAGAGAGCCATGTCCATCAGAATTGATCGTCATATAGTATTGCTGTTGCTGTGTATAATGATCTCCTGATTCTGCTCGTTTCACTTAGCATCAGTTCATGCAAGTCTCTCCAGGACTCTCTGAAATCGTCTTGCTGGTCATTTCTTACAGAGCAATAATATTCCATAACATTCATATACCATAATTTGTTGAGCCATTCTCCAATTGAAGGGCATCTATTTAGTTTCCAGTTTCTAGCCACTACAAAAAGGGCTGCCACAAACATTTTTGCACATGTGGGTCCCTTTCCCTCCTTTATAATTTCTTTGGGATATAAGCCCAATAGAAATGCTGCTGGGTCAAAGAGTGTGCACAGTTTGATCACTTTTTGAGCATAGTTCCAAATTGCTCTTCAGAATGGCTGGATCCGTTTACAGTTCCACCAACAATGCATCAGTGTCCCAGTCTTCCCACATCCCCTCCAAGATTCATCATTAACTTTTCCTGACATTTAAGCCAATCTGACAGGTGTGTAGTGGTACCTCAGGGTTGTCTTGATTGGCATTTCTCTGATCAATAGTGATTTGGAGCACCTTTTCATATGACTACCAATAGTTTTAATTTCATCCTCTGAAAATTGTCTGTTCATATCCTTTGACAATTTATCAATTGGAGAATGTCTTGAATTCTTATAAATATGAGACAATTCTCTATATATTTTAGAGATGAGATGTTTATCAGAACCCTTAAATGTAAAGATGATTTCCCAATTTATTGCTTCCCTCCTAATCTTGATTGCATTTGTTTTGTTTGTACAAAAACTTTTTAATTTAATATAGTCAAAGTTATCTATCTGGTTTTCAATTAGGAGATCCAGTTCTTCTTTGGACATAAATTTATTCCATCTCCATAGGTCTGAGAGGTAAACTATATTGCGTTCCTCTAATTTACTTATAGTATCACTCTTTATATCCAGATCATGAACCCATTTAGGTCTTATCTTGGTATGTGGTGTTAGATGTGGGTCAAGCCCTAATTTCTTCCACACTAGTTTCCAGTTTTCCCAGCAGTTTTTGTCAAATAGTGAGTACTTTTCCCAGAAGCTGGGGTCTTTGGGTTTATCAAAGACTAAATTGCTATAGTTATTGCCTAGTTTGTCTTGTGATTCTATCCTATTCCACTGATCGACTACTCTATTTCTTAGCCAGTACCAAATGGTTTTGATGACCACTGCTTTGTAATATAGTTTTAGATCTGGCATAGTAAAGTACACCATCATCAGCCTTTTTTTTTTTTTTTTTCATTAATTCTCTGGAAACTCTTGACCTTTCCTTCTTCCAAATGAATTTACTACTATTTTTTCTAGATCTGTAAGATAATTTCTTGGGAGTTTGATTGCTTTGGCACTAAATAAGTAAATTAATTTGGGTAGTATTGTCATTTTTATTACATTCACTCAGCCTAGCCATGAGCATTTTAAGTTTTTCCAATTGACTAGGTCTGATTTTATTTGTGGGGAAAGTGTTTTGTAGTTTAGTTCATATAGTTCCTGACTTTCCTTTGGCAGATAAATTCCCAAATACTTTATACTATCAACAGTTATTTTGAATGGAATTTCTTTTTGTATCTCTTGCTGCTGAACTTTATTGGTAATATATAAAAATGCTGATGATTTACGTGGATTTATTTTGTATCCTGCAACTTTACTAAAGTTGTGAATTGTTTTTAGTAGTTTTTTATTTGAGTCTTTAGGGTTCCCTAAGTATATCATCATGTCATCTGCAAAGAGTGATAGTTTAGTTTCCTCATTACCTACTCTAATTCTTTAATCTCTTTTTCTTTTCTTATTGCCGAAGCTAACATTTCTAAGACAATTTTAATTAATAATGGTGACATTGGGCAGCCTTGTTTCACTGCTGATCTTATTGGGAATGGTTCTAGTTTGACTCCATTACATATGATGCTTGCTGAAGGTTTTAAGTAGATACTACTAATCATTTTAAAGAAAAGCCCATTTATTCCTATACTCTCTAGTGTTTTTAATAGGAATGGGTGTTGGATTTTATCAAAGGCTTTTTCTGCATCTATTGAGATAATGATATGGTTTTTATTAATTTGGTTATTAATATAATTGATTATGCTAATAGTTTTCCTAATATTGAACCAGCCCTGCATTCCTGGTATAAATCCTACTTGGTCATGTTGTATTATCCTGGGGATGACTTTCTGTAATCTTGTTGCTAGAATCTTATTTAAAATTTTGGCATCAATATTCATTAGGGAAATGGGTCTACAGTTTTCTTTCTCACTTTTCTCCCTACCTGCTTTAGCTATCAGCACCATATCTGTGTCATAGAAAGAATTTGGTAGTACACCTTCTTTCCCTATTTTTTCAAATAGTTTATATAGTATTTAAATAAATTATTTCCTCTTCTGCTAACCTTGGCAATCTATATTTTTGTAGATATTCCTCCATTTTATTTACATTATCAAATTTATTGGCATAAAGTTGGGCAAAGAAACTCCTAATTATTACTCTAATTTCCTCTTCATTGGAGGAAAGTTCTCCCTTATCATTTTTGAGAATAACAATTTTATTTTCCTCTTTCCTTTTTCTAATCATAGTAACTAAAGGCTTATCTATTTTGTTGGTTTTTTCATAAAACCAACTCTTAGTTTTATTTATTAATTCAATAGTTTTCTTATTTTAAATTTTATTGATCACCCCTTTAATTTTCAGAATTTCCAATTTGGTATTTAATTGAGGGTTTTTAATTTGGTCTTTTTCTAGCTTTTTTAATTGTAAGCCCAGTTCACTGATCTTCTCTTTCTCTCTTTTATGCAAGTAAGCATCTAGAGATATAAAATTACCCCTTATAACCACTTTAGCCATGTCCCACAAAGTTTGGTATGTTGTCTCATTATTGTCATTCTCCTGGATGAAATTTTCGATTGTGTCTATAATTTGCTCTTTCTCACATTCATTCTTCAGGATTAGATTATTTAATTTCCAATTAACTTGTGGTCTATTTTCTCCTGGCCTTATATTATATGTGAGTTTTATTGCATCATGATCTGAGAAGGATGTATTTACTATTTCTGCTTTTCTGCATTTGATTTTTAGGTTTTTATGCCCTTACACATGATCAATTTTTGTATAAGTTCCATGAACCCCTGAGAAAAAGTATACTCCCTTCTATCACCATTCAATTTCCCCCAGAGAGCTATCATACCTAACTTTTCTAACATTTTGTTTATCTCCCTAACTTCTTTCTTAATTTGTGGTTTGATTTATCTAATTCTGAGAGAGCAAGGTTGAGATCCCCCAGTAGTATAGTATTACTGTCTATTTCTCCTTGCATCTCTGTTAGTTTCTTCTCTAGGAATTTGGATGCTATACCACTTGGTGCATATGTTTAGTACTGATACTGCTTCATTGTCTATGGTACCTTTCCTTCCTTATCTCTTTTAATTAGATCTATTTTTGTTTTTACTTGATCCGAGATAAGGATTGCTACCCCTGCCTTTCTTTGCTCACCTAAAGCATAGAAGATTCTGCTCCAGCCCTTTACCTTCACTCTGTATGTATCTCTATGTTTTAGATGTGTTTCTTGTAAACAACATATTGTAGGATTCTGGCTTTTAATCCAGTCTGTTACCCGCTTCCGTTTTATGGGAGAATAGTTGAAATTCTCCTGTATCATTGAATGACCATCTTCTTCCTGGAAGATGATGCTCATTCTAGCTGGATAGCTTATTCTTGGCTGTAATCCAAGTTCTTTTGCCTTTTGGAATATCTGATTCCAGCCCCTTTGATCCTTCAATGTGGAAGCTGACAGATCTTGTGTAATTCTAATTACAGTTCCTCAGTATTTGAACTGTTTCTTTCTAGTTGCTTTCAATATCCTTTCCTTGGTGCGATCGTCCTGACATTTGTCCATGATATTCCTTGGGGTTTTAATTTTGGGGTCTCTTTCTGGAGGTTGCCCTGATCTCAATTTATTTCCCCATTCTTCTTCTAGCTCTCTTTTGAGATTCTTTATGCAATCTTCCAAGTAAGCCTTCTGGAAGGGAGACCAACTTAAGTCTGCCTTTGTGGCTTCATCTGGGATTGTTTTCAGAATCTCAGGATCTGAGGATTGTTCTATTTTTTCTCTGTAAAAGCTGTCTATGGTGAGAGCTCTCTTCTGCTTCTTACTCATGCTTTTGAGGTGGTATCAGTCACTAGCAGGGAATATTGCAGCAGTTTCTTTTTTCCCTGGGGCAGTTTGCCAAGTTGACTTTTGGTCTTAGGGTGGTCAGGCTAGATCTGCACTAGGACCATGTTTTCAGCTGCTCTCAATCCACCTTTTACCAAAGGCAGATCTGCCAAAGCACCTGCCCGCAAGCAGAGCAAAGTGGCCCACGCGTCTCCCATGGGCTTCCTGGGTGCCTAAAATCCGCCCCTCTAGCGCAGCCCTGACTTCCGCCCAGGCTGGCGTCTGATTGTGACCAGTGGCCAATTTCCCCTGAAGCTAACCTCTGAGGTTTTTTCAAAGTAGATTGTTGATAGAAGTGTGTTGCATTCCAAGTGTTTGGTGGCGCCCTCACTCCAAAACTAGTTTGGAGGCTCACTTTGTCTGGGTTTGAGGGAAGGTCTCAGGAGCTCACAGAGAATGCTGTCTGCAGTTCGCCATCTTCCTAAAGTGCATTCTTAAAGAATAGTTTGTTTTACCTGGATTAGACACTCTCTAGATTGGAACAGATTATCAAAACCCATTATATATTCTTCAACAGTTTCTATCACCAAAAATTCATCACTATTGTCCAAGTAAGATCAAGTAGTCATTTAATCACATTCTGTCTCCAGGCTGAAATTTTAAACTTTTCAAGCTTCATAGGACTTTTCAGAGGTTCCATTTCATTGTGCTATCCTTTGGGAGCCTATAGTCATTGGCTTGTAATAATATAACATCAGCGAAGAACTTTAGTATAGGGAATTTATTAAACAGAGATTAAAAGTAATTTATACAGTCCTTAACTATTTGTAAAGTAGTCTCTACATATTACACTCCTTGATTTTCAAAACAATCCTGTGAGATAGACGCTTTTATTATCTCCACTTTATAGTTATGACCTTTTATAATGAGAGAGATTTAGTGAATTTATCAGTGTGACTCGGCTGGTATCAGGATTTGAACTTAGTTCTTTCTGACTCCAACCCAATACTCTATTTTAACTAAACTGCCTCACAAAAAATAAACAAAAAAGAGGAAAAACAAACAAACAAAAACAATTCAGAACTAGAGATAGAAAAATGAGGAAGGACATTTAATTGAGATATGGAGGCAAGGAAAAAAGAACTATTGTCATGAAAGTGAACAGAAGGAGAAAGAAGTTTGAATTACTGCACAAGCTTGAAAAGAAATAAGCTATGATGGGAACTTTAATTATCTGGAAATCTGATATATATTACTTTCTGAAAAACAAAAATCTGAAGTTAATTTTGAATGCTTGGGCATTATAACTTCATTCTTTTTCTCTGCATCTGGAAGATGTAGAGAAACAAAGGAAAACTGGTTGCAGTAGGAGAAAGGGCAGAACCCTTAGTATAAAGTCATCATTCCAATATAGACTATGTAGTAGAAGAGAAAAATTCCATTTCTACACATGTTTCAGAAGGTTTGATTTCAGATACTTCAAAGAAATTCACATAATGTCAACAAGGTTTTATTCAGTAGCTACTATGTGTGACATGTACTGGGCACTAGGGATACAAAGAAAGGGGAAGGCAAAGGAAAGTCAAGTAGCAAAAAGAAAGGGAAAGATAGAGGAGCAAATGGCAGATAATGGAAGGGAAAGGAATAGGAGAATAAAGAAGGGAAAGATAGAAAAATAAAGGATGGGGAAAGAAAAGTAAGGGAAAGGAGTGAGGGAGAGGGGAAAGAAGGCAGGGGGAAAAAGAAAGGCCTCTTCTAATAATTAGGAAGCATCATGAAAATTGCAACAAACAACAGGATGATATATACAGAATAAATTTGAGACAGTCTCAGAGAGAAAGCCCTGAATTGAGGGAGGTCTGGGAAAGGTTTCATTCAGAAAGTGAGACTTTAGGTAAGATTTGAAGGAAGCCTGGTGGCAGAGATTAAAAAAATAATTCAATCTTTAAAATTCTATCTTTTTCAAGTCACTAAGATTTCATAGCTCTTCTTTTCTGTCTTTCCTTATAGCCACTGACCATCTTAGATCAGGGACTCATTGCAGTTATGGAAGAAAAAAAAATCCTTTTATCTTAAATACATATCTGCCAATATTATCTGTGAAAATTAAACATTTAAAAATATTGTCTCTCAGACAAATCAAGAAATGGAAACATTTGTTTCAGTTAATTAAATGATTTTTTGATACTGGACAAGCATAACTAGCCTGATCTTAGTTTTCTCAGGAAGAGAGAGACTAAATAGCACAGTGAAATATTCACACATCCTTTTTACTTAAGATTATAAAGCAAATATTTGAAATGAATAAATAATTTGTTAAAGGCTTTCTGGCTCTAAATCAGATAATTTTGTTTCACTTATGCTACCACCTTTGAAAATTAAAAACCCACATATCAGAATAGAATTCCTCATTCCCCTCTTTCTGTTATTGGCATTCTCCAACTGATTTGAATAAATTGGGCCTTGTCAAAACTCATTATTAGGAAAACAATACACTTTCATATCTTCTTTCATAGTGGTGTTTGAGTTCAGTGCATTGAGTTTTACTTTCAAGTCTTCTGTGTCCCAATGACTTTGTCTAGGGTTTTAAGTGACTCCCCTTTTCCCTGATGGAATTTTGAAAATATGTTTATCTTTTTTCTACAACAAAGCAATTCTAATAAATTTCTAAATAGGGTAGAATTAGTATGAGAAGCAAAAATTGCTTTTTCATTCCAGAGTCCAGACTTTTAAAAAATTCTCCTTTCACCCTTGGCTACCAAAAATATCACAGAGCAATTTCCAGATCAAATTTGCAAACAAATTATTTATCAAAATCAAAGTTGAAGAAGAAATACTGTTAAGGATAAAATAATCTTTTGTGTTCAATTGCAATTTTTTTTGAGTGAGTGAGCAGAGAGGAAATGTTAGTGAAAATTCTGTAAATCTTTTTTCAAAAAGTATAAAATATATTTTCACTGAAATTTCAAAACAAAGAATTCTGGTATCTAAGGCAAAATATTTCCTACTTTTTTTTCTATAAATTTAATTGAGAGGAGAAATTTTTCACACCCACTAAATACATTATAAAGGAAAAAAATAGCAGAGGAAAAAACAAAACAAAACAAAACAAAAAAAAGCAACCTATAAGGTGAAAAGATGTCATGAAGGGATTAGCTATCAGAGGCTCATGTTGCTGAGAGTTGCAAGGAATCTCCCATATAATCTCATCCAGAATCCCTTTTACAACAACTCTAATAAATAGACAATAGATCCAAGATAGAATTCATTTTAATAATGTTGAAGAAATTGTGTGGAACTTTCAGTGATTCCAAGTTTTCTCATCCAGGCCTAATTTAGATCAGTTCAGTGTTTCAACCTTAAGGTTAGATTGTAATGAGACACTCATTGATCACAAAATACAATGGAAAATGACTTTTTCAATAATAAGGATTACAAATTCTAAAGTTAAGTAATGAAATATTTCACATAAAATGGCTTTATTCTTCTCTTTCCATATTCACTGTGATAACTGGACATACTAAGTCATAAAGGCAGTGCCCTAAACAATAGAAATTGCACCCAAAACTCCCAAGTCAACTGTCTTTGAGTTTGTCTTTTTCAATTTTAGAATTCAGAGAAATTAAAGACCTTTAAAATGTCTTAATGACATTAGTCAGACAACATAATATAAGTATTTTCCCTCTACCATATCTTACCCTCTGGTTCTAGGACTTCTTTTTCAGGTTCTATTTTTATGATTTTGATGTGAAAATATAATTTTTTTTTCCTGAGGCAATTGGTATTAAGTGACTTGCCTAGGGTCACAGGAAGAGTTAATTGTCTGAGACCAGATTTGAACTCAGGTCCTCTTGATTTTAAGGCTGATGTTTTATCCACTGTACCACTTAGCTGCCCCCAAAATATATATTGCAGGAAAACAAGCATACACTCTCATCTTGATGATAAAGTGAGAGTCGGACTATGAAAAGTCTTAGAATGGGAGACAATATTGAGTGGTAGCAGACCAAAATTTCAGATTATTTGACCACAAATACTTCTGTCAGCATTGAAAGAACAAAATTTCAGTAGCACTACATAAGATGTGTTGATCTGGGCATATCAGGTTGAAGCTAGAACAGGCATTCTCTCTGGTCTCCTTTTTTAAAAAAATAATTTGTTTTTTATTAAAGCTTTTTATTTACAAATATTATGCACAGGTAATATTTCAACACTGACCCTTGCAAAACCTTGTGTTCCAAATTTTCCCCTCCTTCCCCCCATCCTTTCTTCTAGATGGCAGTTAATCCAATACATGTTAAATATGTTAAAATATATGTTAAACCTAATATATGTTTACATATTTATACAGTTATCTTGCTGCACAAGAAAAAGTGGATTAAGAAGAAAAAAAATTGAGAAAGAAAATAAAATGTAAGCAAACAACAACATAAAGAGTAAAAATGCTATTGTTGTGGTTCACACTTTGTTCTCACAGTCCTCTGGGTGTAGAGGGCTCTCTTCATCACAAGATCATTGGAACTGATCTGAATTATCTCATTGTTGGAAAGAGCTACATCCATCCAAACTGATCATAATATAATCTTGTTGCTGTGTATAATGATCTCCTGGTTTTGCTCATTTCCCTTAGCATCGGTTCCTTTAGCATCTCCCCAACCTCTCTGAAATCATCCCACTGATCATTTTCTATAGAACAATAATATTCCATAATATTAGTATAAAATAATTTATTCAGCCGTTCTCCAACTGATGGCCATCCACTCAGTTTCCAGTTTCTTGCCACTACAAAAAGGGCTGCCACAAACATTTTTGCACACATACAAAATGTCCCTTTCCTTCCTTTAAATCTTTTTGATATATAAGCCCAGTAGAAACACTGCTGGATCAAAGGGAATGCACGGTTTGATAACTTTTTGAACATAATTCCAAATTTTTCTCCAGAATGGCTGGATTTGATCACAATTCCACCAACAATGTATTAGTGTCCCAGTTTTCCTACATCCCCTCTAACATTTGTCATTATCATTTCCTGCCCTCTTAGCCAATCTAATTCTCTGGACTCCTTATTTTCTAGATAGATTGCATCATGTTATTTGAATATAATGATCAATCATATTGAAAGAAAATATGTTATTTTAAGTATAAAATATTGCTTTCTAAGATGGCAGAATAAATGCAGGAACTCTCTGTGCTTTAGCAGAAACTGTTTCAAATTCCTTTATGTAATGATTCTAAACAAATTTTAGAGCATCAGAATACACAAAAAGATGGAGAACAATTTCCAGCTAAAGACAACTTAGAAGGTCAGTAGAAAGATCTCTGGCACAAAGGTGACAGTCCAGTGCACAGTTTCATTGCAGACAGGACCAGTGCAGCCCCTGATCCCAGCCTCAGTTCTTACACCAGTGCTAGCACTGAGGAAGGATTCTGTTGCTTTAACATATTTCTTTCCATAATACATTGGGTTTTTCTTACATACATCAGAATATTTTTGAATTGAAATGAAGATAAATAAGCAGCCATTAACTAGAAGCACTTTCCTGTGAAACACTGTTTACTTCTATAAGAGTCCTGAAAATTTTCTAGAAGATCATTTCTACTAGTAAGAGTTAAGAACTCATAAATATTAGAGTAAATTACTCTTCATAAGTATTAGAAGAGTAATTTACTTCAGAAAATGACAATATAAAAACAATAAATGCAATCTGCAGAGAGGGACTTAAGGAACAGTTCAGAGTAGGTCTCAATGCAAAAACAATTACGATAACCATGAGCAATACAAGAAATAGCTCCCCAGCACAGATGACAACTTCTCAAATAATATTCCTGATCTTCATCACAGTTGTAGATTATTTGAGAAAGAAGGGAAGACGTCTTTTAATACAACTTGTCCCAGAACTATAGCTCATATCAGTTTCTCTCTACAACAAATAATCTTCATTACAATAACTGCCCAGTCTTGAACAAATATAGTACCTGTACTATATTTATAAAAACATTGATCCATTGAATTGCTTTTGATTAATCAATTAATTTATTTATTGATACTTAGAAGTAGTAGAATCACACATACACTATTTGAAAATTGTAATATAAATTGTTGAAAACCTTGACAAGATCTTTGATTTGTTAATCAAATGGGTTTCATTTCTTTTTTGTTTTTTTTTTCCTTCTTTTATTTCTTTTTTATTATTATTAAAACTTTTTATTTGCAAAACATATATATATATATATAGGTAATTCTTCAACATTAACCCTTACAAAGCTTTCTGTTACAAATTTTTCCCCCCTACTCCCCACCCCTCCCCTAGATGGCAGGAAATCCACTACATGTTATGTTAAAATACTTCACAAATTGAATATATATATATATATACATATACATATTTCCACACTTATCATTGTTATGCGAGAAAAATCATATCTACAAGAAAAAAATCAGAGAAAGAAACACAATGCAAGCAAACATCAATAGAGAGCATAAAAATGTTATGTTGTGTTCTACATTTCATATCCCTCTATCTGGGTGTATATGGCTTTCTTCACTGAACAATTGGAACTGGTTTGAGACATTTCATTGTTGAAGAGAGCCATGTCCATCAGAATTGATCGTCATATAGTCTTGTTGTTGCCGTGTATAATGATCTCCTGGTTCTGCTCGTTTCACTCAGCATCAATCTATGCAAGTGTCTCCAGGCCTCTCTGAAATCGTCCTGCTGGTCATTTCTTACAGAACAATAATATTCCATAATATTCATATACCATAATTTATTCAGCCATTCTCCAATTGAAGGGCATCTATTCAATTTCCAGTTTCTAACCACTACAAAAAGGGCTGCCACAAACATTTTTGCACATGTGGGTCCCTTTCCTTCCTTTATGATTTCTTTGGGATATAAGCCCAATAGAAACACTGCTGGGTCAAAGAGTATGCACAGTTTGATCACTTTCTGAGCATAGCTCCAAATTGCTCTCCAGAATGGCTGGATCCATTCACAGTTCCACCAACAATGCATCAGTGTCCCAGCCTTCCCACATCCCCTCCAACATTCATCGTTATCTTTTCCTGTCATTTTAGCCAATCTGACAGGTGTGTAGTGGCACCTCAGAGTTATCTTAATTTGCATTTCTCTGATCAATAGTGATTTGGAGCACCTTTTCACATGACTACAAATAGTTTTAATTTCATCCTCTGAAAATTGTCTGTTCATATCCTTTGACCATTTATCAATTGGAGAATGGCTTGAATTCTTATAAATATGAGACAATTCTCTATATATTTTAGAAATGAGGCCTTTATCAGAACCCTTAAATGTAAAGATGATTTCCCAATTTATTGCTTCCCTCCCAATCTTGACTGCATTGGTTTTGTTTGTACAAAAACTTTTTAACTTAATATAGTCAAAATTATCTATCTGGTGTTCAATTAAGAGTTCCAGTTCTTCTTTGGACATAAATTTATTCCATCTCCACAGGTCTGAGAGGTAAACTATACTACGTTCCTCTAATTTGCTTGCAAAACCACTCTTTATATCTAGATCATGAACCCATTTAGATCTTATCTTGGTATGTGGTGTTAGGTGTGGGTCAAGCCCTAATTTCTTCCATACTAGGTTCCAATTTTCCCAGCAGTTTTTGTCAAATAGTGAGTACTTATCCCAGAAGCTGGGGTCTTTGGGCTTATCAAACACTAAATTGCTATAGTTATTGAAATGGGTTTCACTTTTAATTATTTTTTGTTCCCAAATTCTATACGCTTATTATTTAGAGCTTGGCATTATAAAAGAAATTATTCATGAAAAGTTCAAAAGTGATGAAATGTTATTGAATCTTTTAGACTTAAGTAAAGTTCCAAAGAGAAGCTATTTTCAATAAGGACAGCACAAAGTGTCTCTTCCCTCAGGCTGGAATGAAAGAGTCATTTTGGTGAATGAACAGCAGACCATGATAGTAGTAAAACTTGTTTTCAGCATTCAATGGTACAAATGCTAAAAAAGATTTTGGGAGATAGACTGCAATACTTTTTGAGCATTCGGGGCATCATGCATTCCCAACTTTTTCTAGGCTTCCATAATTTAGAAATATCTCTTGCCCTAACTACAGTCTATTCTAGGGCCCACCTTTCAATTTCTTGCTTCCTGAATAGGCCAGATTTTTTAATGCTAGAAACTTTGATCTTTCACCTTTATAGTCAGGAAGACATTTTCCTTCAGCCTAAAATATTCCTCTAATCAATGGAAACCATCTCCTTTCATGGAACTTCTGAAAGTGATGATGATATTCCTAGAAGTAACAGCTGACAAACCAGATTTTTTCAATCTAATAAATTGTAAGGAAAGATAATAGAGAGAGGAAGTCAATGATGGAGACACACACATACACAAATAGTAGATTTTGCAAGGTATATTTAGGAAAGCAAGTTCATGAGTTCATCCAAACCATACTAGATTATGATGATACTGCCACAGAACCAAAAAAGAAAAAAAAAAAGGCAAGAGGAGATGGTCATGGGATCTGCCCAAGAGCAAACATCTGAAAGGAGGGGAAAAAAGAAGAAGAAGAAAGGCCTTGAATAAAGAAGTTTTCCTTACTTGGATTTCCATGTCATTTGAATGTTCGTAATAGTTTTGGTGCAGCCTTATGAAAAAGAGGAGAAAAGAAAGAAGCTTTGGCCTGAAGTCAGTGCAGAGTTTACCCAAGATGATTTGTACACATCTTTTAACATGCCCATGATTGCTGGGTCTCACCCTTTCATCATATTTTTCCCAACTTAAAAAAAAAAAAATTCCCAGAAGTACTTGAAAAACAATCCAGATCATGTCTCTGAAGCAAGATTATTTTTAAGACCCTGGATCCTACATTGTTTATATGTCTGGGAGGTGGGGAGGAGAGGGAAACATATGTGAGGTGTAAGTGCTGCTTTTGCATATACACATACAGATATTTGAATTTTCCACTATTTCCTTTGGCAATAATAAATTATGCTTCCTTTTGAAAGATTTGCTCTAATTAAAAGATTATGAGTCGATGCTGAAAAATATAACCAAATAGTTCCTATTGTTCTCTAGCCAACCAATAC
Source organism: Myrmecobius fasciatus (assembly GCA_023553655.1). NCBI lineage: Eukaryota > Metazoa > Chordata > Mammalia > Dasyuromorphia > Myrmecobiidae > Myrmecobius > Myrmecobius fasciatus. The sequence continues at coordinate 36,478 of JAJPUD010015410.1, forward strand.
ATTTGTGCCAACTAGTAATTATGTGATTTTTTTTTTTAATTTATTTTTGCCTCAGATTAGCTTTCTCCATGGACATTTCTGTTGCTTCTCTTCCACTGAACAGTGGCTAAGAAGCATTCCAAAAATTCTAGATGACTTCGAATTATTAACATTGGACCAGATTCTCAGTGTAGTTTTGGTATGATAAGTGTTATGTTTGTGTCTACATTGAATTTTATCTTTTCTGAGCTATTTGCATATTTTGTTGTATCTAATGCCAAATAAGCCATATCTTTGGAATAATATTGCTAGAACATCCCTACCCCAATTATAAGGATCAGATTTGCAAAATTTACTAAAATAAAATAAAAACTGTGAAAGCATGTGAAAAGCAAGAAACAGGTTGTTTTGTGATATTTAAATATGTCCGGATTCGCTCCTATAAATGACGCTCTCAGACTCAATGAAAATGAAAGTAAAATTTTAATTATAAAATGCACGGTATAGACAGTTTAGATTTACACAAACAACAAGACAATAATAACTAAAATTAAACCAATAATAATTGAGATAGATAGAGGAAGAGAATACATCACCAATTCAAGGGAACTTCAAAACTCAGGTGGCTGGGAGCCCCGTTTCAGCCTCAGCAGCTTGAATTGGGAAAAGATTTTCCCAGGCGAAGCGTCCTTCCCACGGGTGAGGCCCGACAGGTTTCTAGAAATTGGGGGGTTTTATTTCCTTTTTAGACAAAGAAGGCTTTTTACTACCATATCTTTGTTTGGTCTGTTCCAGACCCCATAACCTTGACATATTTGCGTATGTTCAGGGTGGGAGCCACCCTCCTCTGAGCATAAGCAATTCCAGGAATGGCGAGTGCCTGGCTCCTCCTGTCAAGGGCATGTAGGGTTCATAGAATGGTCAAATAAGTCTCAGGCCTGCTTTATTTGAGTGAACTTATTTTTAAATAAGATTTTTCCAATTCTTATTCATTTGGCCTTAAGGTCACAAAAATAATAGGAGGACTGAGCTAAAGGGGTAAAGTTGGAGTAAATTA
>JAJPUD010015411.1:1879-25664 GCA_023553655.1 Myrmecobius fasciatus
TTCTATCCCCCCCTTTTTCCCCTCTTTCTCCTTCTAATTCTTTTTGGGACAAGATAATTTTTTATGCTAAATTTGAGTGACTAAGTTAATCCTCAGTGGTCCACTAGAACATTAGTGTCAAATGGCAATAAACTCTTGTGTAGACTTTTAAAATTTTTGATCTTCTACCTTTTGAAATTCCACAATTTATACCAAATGCAAAAAAAATACAAGTAGGAACTCCTCACAGGATTATATGGAAGGACATGAATTTAAAGACATTCTCATGGATTGAAGTGCATCCCATCATTGTCCCTTTGGAGCTCAAAATATCAACTTTACACATTGTGACCACCTAATTTGGCAAATATCCACATGGATATTCTCAACTTTCTTCCAGAAATGCCTCTACATTCGAGTCTCCTTATAATCTCCTTATATAGCATTATTCATAATTAACATTCATTTCAAAGTATAATAATTTCCTTAGTAAGATATGTCCTGCTTAAGCATCACTATAAATGCCAGAAACACATAGATCACCCGAAGGACTCAAGAAAAGCCTGATGATCCCACATCTTTAATAAAAGAAAAGGGAATGAATGGAGAAAAATGTAACAGCACCCATTTTTTCAGGAAAATATCTATGCTTATATTAGTTACATTTTATTTTCTAGTAAATCGTACCTCCTTTGTTTGTAATCCTCTATAGTTAAATTCTGTTCCTATTACAAGGTGATTTTACCACTAAAGAAGGACAGGGAAAAACTATATTTTTTACATGTTAAATGAATATTTTTATGTATACCATCAGAGGGAGGAAATGAAGGTAATTTGTTTTTTAAAAAAGTAGAATTAAAAACTTTCTATTACTCTAAAATATAACTGACTGCCTTAGGAAATATCAAGTTTTCCTTTACTGGAGGACTTCAAAGAAAGCCGAGTTGCTCACTTAATCATTCTCTTGTCTAAGAAATTGTTATAGAATATAGCTAAGGTGATGTGACCTGTAAGGTCTTTTCAAACTTTAAATTATATGATTCTTTCCTTTGTAGTTCTGAAATTATCAGTGAACATAGGGTAAGCCTCTTTAATTCAGATTAATTAGAGACAAAGCTGGAACACATTAGTGAAGAATTTAAATTGTGACTATTTTAACATAAATTTAATATTATTACATTCAAAAATATAGTACTTGAATCAGGCTACCTATAATTAGACTGAGTGTGGCCACCCTCCCAGTCATTCTTAGGGGATTTGCTTTTAATGAACATGTAATGATTGCTTTTGATCAATATGTTAAATCCTAGACACAGATGAAGATTTGCAAAGTGCTTGAATACAGTTTGATCTGTTAAGTAGTTTTTGAATGTTGCCTTACAGACATTCATTTGCAAATGATTGATAAGTTAAAGATACACTTGAACCCATCCCCTGTACAAATTGTTACAAACCCTAATTAGCAAAGTTTACATTAACAAGGCTTTAGTACATCACCTGCTTTCTATAGCTCTTGACATTTTTATTTTGTTGTTGCTATTAAGATGTGTTTTAATTTAATACGTGAACTAGAATTAATTTAATATTCTCTGATGTTAGTACTTGGGCTACATATTAGGGAAAAAAGACAAGGGTCATCTCTGTTTAATTTATTAGGGAATGCAAAACATGCAAAGGCAATTAATGAAATTACTTTGCCATACAATATAAACCTAACAAAGCTCCATAGTATGAATAAACTTGAAAATATTATGGTCTGTATCATTATCTGTAGATGTTCCTACTCTATCTGAGCCTATTCTCAAGTAGAGTTGGAATTCATTAGGCCTCTGTCTCAGGCAAGAATATTTGAGTCAAGTCATAACTTGATGGGTTCAATAACTCAAAGTCACTTTTCCCTCTTTTTTGTCTACTTGAAAAAAACACACATTGCCTCATGGAACCACATGTGAGGAGCCTTACCTCAGTAGGAACAAAGATGATAAAATAAGTTTATTATTATTGAGTCTTCAGAAAAACAAAAAAGGAGAGGAGATTATATTTTGGACCTGATTCTCACAATGAAGGGGAAATGATTGGAGGGAGTAAAATGGTAACAATTTTGAAAGGAAATTACCTTATTATTTTGGAATTTATCATGGAGAAAGAATTAAGGCATCTACATTTGAAACTTGGCAATGTTGCTTACTACTGTATGATCATTAGGCATCAGTATCTCTTTTTTGTTTGTTTGTTTGTTTGTTTGTTTTGTTTTGTTCTGTTTGTTTTTCCCCAAAAAAGGAGTAAAACTAGATAATCTCTAAGGGCTTCTTCTAACTTCACATCTGTAAATATAGCTAGTCAGACATAGTCTAATATGAATATTAAATTTTCAAAAAACAGACGTGTATAAGTTTTAGAGAAAAGATAAGTAGCATCCTATGGATAAAAATTCTATAAGGGGAGGTTAGTCTACAATAATACGAAAATAATAAGTGAAATTCTGAATGTATAATAAAAATATTTTTGATAAAGGAAATAAAAAGGAAAAGGGAGTTATTTAACTAGCAATTCACCAAATAACTTATTTTTTTTGCCAGACATGTATTAAAGATGGAAATATAGACAAGTCATAAGATGTATAAAAAATCATGACAAAAACACTCTACAAATACTTTTAAGAGTATTAAGCCCCAAATGAGTTAAATAGTGAAGAAAGCTAAGGATGATGAAAAGGGTATGCCAGTTATGCTTGCTTTTAACAAGTTTGAAGAAAAGAAGATTTTTTTTTTTGTTTTAAAAGGATTGAACTGTTCCTTGTGAATTTATGGAGAGAAATTTGATGCAAATGCTTAATTTGCTTCTATTATTTTTTTCTACTAAGTAGAATGTCTTTTGGGATAGAAAGGACTAGAAAACACTTTGGAATAAAAAGGGATAGGTGGAATTTGATACTATTGACAAATAAGGTAGTAACAACAGAGGACCTTAGCTGTTATTCTTTCAAATCACCTGGCCCTGATGAACCACATTCTAGGGCTATAAAAGAATTCTAAGATATGATTGCATAGATATGTAAACTCTAAAGTACTTAACTTCTCTCTTTTGTAAAAGAAAATAATCTAAGTATCTGGAATTAGTCCTTACTATAAAAATGTAAATATTGGCAGACAAGTTAAACATGAATAATGTATATTTTCTGGTACTCATTAAGTAAGCACATATTACTGTTTAGATTTATCATAATCCAAATGGACTTTCCAGCTGTGTAACTTACCCTGTAGCACATAGTTTAACACATGACCTAAAAGCTCCTTTTCTTCCACCCTGAACAAAGATTTACTCCCTGGTTTTATTCAGCATATTCAGGAACTGCACATCTCTAACTCATTACCTAAATAAACTGTCTTTGCCTACAAATCCTTGAGCAATGTCTCTATAATCTGATGGACTAGTTAGCATTCATATGCTGTGCAAACATGACTATAGTGACAAAATGAAATAAAACTGGAAAACAAATAAATTATGTATTTATTCCCTTTAAAAGTTTCATAATGGAAATATGGTGCTCCAGGGAGAAGAGTTAGAAGAAGTAGATTTCACCTTGCCTTGTAAGTCCTAAGAGCTGCACTTATAATATGTCACCTAATCAGTCACCCTTAAATACCTTATTCCTGAATCATGCAATGGTCTCAGCAGACACAATATACAGCCTAATGCAAATTAGTCTTATATTGTTTTGTTTTGTTTTCCACTTCCATTTTTAAAAACTTTTAAAAATCCCTAAACTATATTTCTAACTGCCTCTCTTTTTGCCTCACCCCGTCACAACCCCCCCCTTTTTTTGTGCCAAATGTCATAAAAGCAGGTAGAATGCATTTGAGGACAGCAGCAGAAGAAAGAATCGATTAAGAGACAGATAAATGCTTGATTGAAAGTGCATGAAAACATGCTGAAAAATTGTGAAAGAGATAAGTTTTTTTTGTTGTTTTTTTGTGGTTTTTTGGTAAGGATTTCTCTCAGCCCACTTTTAAACTCGATCCATAATTTGATCAAATGCTCATGGGCACTATTAAATAGTAATAATGAACTTCACCTAAAGCCCTTAGTAATTTTGTTCCACATTTCCTACTCTAATTATCCACTATTCCCTATTTATTATTACTTCATTCCCTGCCTTGAGGCCTTCTAAAAATACTAAGAATGATAAATTAAACAATACATTTGGCACCAAGTTAACCTGTGGGGAGGGTTATAATTTAATGGGTTGTCTTCTGAATTAATTATTTCTGAATTATTTAATTGTAGCTTCTAAACAAAATTCTTTTTAAAATGTGAAGTTGGAAACTGGTCCATTCTTCAAAACAATAGTGATAAAAACAACAGTAAAAATATTATACAAATAACATTAATACCAATAATATTGATAATAAACTATGCATATACAAAATATATCCAGAGTAGCTTCCCTGCAGATCTATGGATTTCATGTTATTTGTATTCACCTTTATATTTTTACTAATAAGCATCAGATTCTACCCAGATCTCAATTATATTTTTTTAAATTTTTTTCTTAAGTGAAATCATTAAAAAATTGGCATTGTGGAAGTAACATCTTTATTTTTTTTAACTTGATAGCTATTTATTTTTATATTAAATTCTTATGTCTCACTTTAAAAAGCATAATATGTACATATATATGTTTTATATACATACATGTGTATATCAGATTAAACACGACTTTAACAGAGCACAGTGGTACTTTGCACACAAATTGCTTTGTCACCTCCATTTTTATGTTCTGTGAAAATCAATCCTTCTCATTTGTGATTTATTGGTCTTTATAGGATGTAGAGAAAATATTTTCCACCCATAAGAATCCAAGATATAAGAGGAAATGATGGTTAAACTATTGTTCTCTGCCTTTTAACCCTAGCAACATAATGGCATTTAGGTTACTGTCAAATTGTCAGGACAAAAGAGCAAAGTTCTTGCAAAATAAACAAGCAAAAATTACACAGCCTTTTATCATCAGGAGCAAATCCAGAAGCAATCATAGCTCATCCAGTCTTAACCTCTGGCATTTTCCCAAATTAATTATTCACTACATAAAACCCATATAAGTCTTCTCAGATTTCATGTCTGAATGGTTCTGCTGTTGATCCAAAAAGCTTGCTCACCTCCCTTAATGTGTTAAACTAGCTGGATAGATGATTTTATGGTTAAGTACTTTCAAAACAAGAAACTTTTATTTTTTATTTTTATTTTTATTTGTTTACAATATCTCAGTTCAAGATTTTGTTCTTTGAATTTCTAGGTTTTCAGAGTTAGTGTAGTTAGTTGAAGGGTATAGATCATTTTTCTTTCTATAATTGAATTCTCAATTATGTATTTGGATATTTCTGATTCATTTATTATATATAGCAGCATTTCTGTCTTGAGCTACCTTCACTCTTTTACCTATTTGTTTTGCGCTTGAATTACTTCCAACTATTTCTAGCTAGTTTATGGTTAGGAGATGAGGGTCATTTACAAATGAAAAAAATATGGGTAAGAAATTAAGTCTTCTCCATAAGTAAAATGGACAAAATGTAGTCTAAAGATCAAGTTTAGTGAATTTATCAATTGTACCCAACTTCTTTTTCTTTGTTGTTGTTCAGCAATTCAGTCATATCTGACTCTTTGTGACCTTATGGATCATAACATGCCATGCCCTTCTATCTTCCATTATATCTTAAAATGTGTCAAAGTTCAGGTTCCTTGCTTCCATGACACTATCCGTTCATGTCCTCATATTCTGTCCCCTTCTTTTGCCTTCAATCTTTTTCAAAATTAGGATCTTTTCTAGTGATTATTGTCTTTTCATTGTGTGGTCAAAGTATTTTGGTTTTAATATGTGTCATTTTAATGAATAATCTGAATTAAATTTTCCGGGTATTGGCTGAGTGGATCTACTCTCCAAGAGACTCAGAAAAGTTTTTCTAGCACCACAATTCAAAAATGTTCATTCCATGTTCATCAATTTTCCATATAGTCCAATTTTCACAGCAAAACATTATTTCTGGCAAAATGATAAATTTGACTAAATAAAGTTTTGTGGACAAAATTATGTCTAAGTTCTCAATGTGCTTTCTCTGCCACAACATTCCTTCTAGGGAGCAGGCATCTCTAAATTTTGTGACTGCAGTCACTTATATGAAGGGACTTTTTAACCGAAGAGTATAAACTCAGTGTCTGCTTCATTTATACTTCTGTTTTAGCAGGAAGTAATAAGTTGCCAAGATCTATTTTTTAATGATAATCTTCAAATTTTTATTAATCTCTGTTTCTCACTCTTATGAAGGAGTTTTTCATTCTTTTTTTACTTTCTTCTATCAGAGTGTTATCATATCAGTACCTGAGATTATTGATATTATCAGTGTGGATTGCCAGTGAATAGGGTCCTAAGAAATGCTATGTCTAGAGGAAAGCTTCATAATGTTTATGCATTAAATTGTATTTTTATAATAAAAATGCATCTTTTTTTAAAGAGAGGAAGTGCCCAAATCTCTAATTTTCCCAATGCCACAAAGCCAGGGTAGATACATTATTTAGCAGTAAAGATACACAACAATTTAGCAATTTAATCTTAGAGTTGAGAGTTCAAATTACTTACACATATACAGAGTCACTATGTGGTAAAGTTAAAACTTGAACCCAAGATTTTATAACTCTGAAGTTAGCTCTCTATTCACTATACTGTTCTGACTTCATTTGAAAAATACTTATATCTTTCTATATTTATGCACATATATGCATATATATAACAACATATATGTATCTAGTTATTGACATATATGTATAATTTTATGTAATTAGATATGTATGAAGATACATGTGTGTACATGTTTTTAGTTATATATTTGTAAAAGATGTTTGTGTTTATTTACGTTTTTTCCTATGGATTTTTAGAGACTATTATTACCTGCATGTGTGATTTCTTTGATCAAGGGGACTTCTCAAGAAAAACTCTTTTTACTAATGTATAACAGTAATTTATATGTAACTTACTATTTATGTATTTAGTAGCTACTTAAGTATTAAATTAATTGAATTTTATTATATCTTATTATTTAATAAATAACTTTGAAGAAGAATAACTGTTGGGATAATTCTAGATATTTCTCTAATATTGTTGGAGAAAGTTTAACTTACCCTTTAAATGTTCATGTATCCTGTGGGTTATGTAAAGTTCAAAATGTCTGTGTATTTTTTTTTAATAGCAAAGTTTAAATGAGCTTTTAAAAAAAGTTGAATCACCATGTGGTATTTGCAGATAACTCTGCCTGGCTGGCTGTGCTAATTTTGAAAAGATATTTATAATTGTTTTAGGTTAATTGTTTTTGACATAGCATTTGCAAAATATACATTTCTGTTTTTTTTTTTAATGGACAGATAGCCACAATTATTTGTATCAAGGCCACCTAGTATATAATATATAAGTAATCCTCCAATATTCAAATCTACAGAAACAAATCATTTCTTTATGACTTTATTTCTAAGCAGCTTTGGATTTGCATGCAAAATAAAAACTTCGGTTTTATTTCACCGAAAATTTAACAGTCAATTAACTATATAGATGCAATTTTTAGCAATTTCTTTGATACATTGTTTTGCCTCCCACTTTGTGAGAATACAAATGCTGCAAATATGTTTTAACTAATACCCCAAGTTGTCATATCTGTTACCGTTCTTCATACAAATTGTGCTATTACTCCTAACCCAACCAAAGTGCAATTCATACATAGAATGGTGTGAATGGTATTGCAAGATTGATAAGAAGCATCTTTCTTTTTTTTATAATATTCATGAGGTGAAGCAGTATTTCCTTTTTTCGATTCCTGCATTTTTCATCATTCTCTTTTCATATATCCGACATAATCATGTAAATGCTATGAATGATCTATTTTCTTCAGTCTTTTATATTAAAAGGGGAAATGCAAAATTTAAAGTCATGTTTCTATTCTGACAGATTTTTAAGAATAAAAAGCAAGTCATAAAAATATGCATTCTTAGACCAATATATTATTTCCCTTAAATTAATTTAAAATATGGAAATATATAGAAATTAATTTCAATATTTTCTCTTCATAAGACATGAGTACATGTGTAATAACATGTACACGCATATGTGTGTCATAGCTTTTTATTTTTAATGAGAAATTAAGGATGCACGTACATCAGTAAACACAAGACATTAAAATCTTATGAGATGGCCTTCTGCACATTCAGCAGATCATTTAAGAAAAGTTTTTCGAAAGATGTGGACAAGAATTATAAAAACAAAGGAATTACTGAAGGTTGCAATGTATGCAACTGGGTGAAATGCCCACATAAAAATGAACATATCTTTTGAAATTTTTAGACATTGAAATGTGCAACTTATTTTTCTGTTTGTGTGTATACAAATATGTAAAATGTTTCAGGTGAGGACCTGCCTCTATAAAAGCAAAGTGACTTTTTTTTTTCTTCTCAATTTGTAATCTAAGAGAATTGCCCAGAGGCATTGAGAGATTCTTTAACTTGTGGTTCATTGTAAATCTTAGGCAATATTTAAATGCAAATCTCCTTGACCATAAAGTTAGCTTGCTATCCTGTATTTGCTATATCTGTATCTGAATTTGAACACAGTTCAAGAAGTTTTCAATAAAAGGGGATGCAAGAAAATACTATGAAAAAGACAACTGAATTTTGTATTTATCATTACTTCAATCTCTATAAAAATGTAGGGGGAAATAAACATTGAATATTTATATTTTGTTCATCTATTTTTCTCATTTACTTGAAGTGAGATGAAAAGTAATAGAAGAGAGTTAAGACTGGGTATTACTAACAGGGACACATTTTTCCTGATTCAAAAGTAAATATTTTCTTTTCTCAATTCATCAGGTATTTTAATGATATTATAATGATAATTTTTTTTCTGTCACTTCATTTTATCACTTAGATAAAGTAAATTGCACAGGGTAAACTAGATCAATCAATGCTTCATTGCATTCTTACTTTGTCTCATTTTTAGAACAATATCTAAAGCTTCAATGAAGGTCAAAGCTAAAAGCTTCAATGAAGGTCAAAGCTAAGAAATTATTTAGACATTATTGCAATTTAGAACAAATTCCAAACAAATGTTCATTAGAAAAAGAAACAGGTTTTGTGATAATATACCTGTTTATGTACATATGTAACATAGTAGCATAACTTGTGATAAAGTATAATAAAATATTGATAATATATGAATCCATTTGATGGTGTTTAAAAGGATGAAATAAGCTAAAAATTACATACTGAATCCTGCATGCATGTCTATTGATTTCTTTATTTTTCTGTCATAAACATTGTGTAGAAGTTGGAGAAGCAAGTTGTGAAAAGTTATTTCTTTTAAGTGTATTTAATTAAAATACAAAATTAAATTAGCCTTTAAAACATAAAGATAGTCATTTAAAAATAAACAAACAAGCAAAATCTCTCTGCTGAAAAAGATAGAAATTAACAAAGAAGAGATTAAGGGAAATGAATAGGAGACCTGCAGAAAGTAACAGAAAATGGGCGACCCATACATTTTCTTTATAGAAGTATACATCAATGTTATATTTATAAGTACATATGCTTATACTAAAAAGTACATATGTGTATAGTTATATATACATATATAGCCATAGAGACATATATATGTATATATATATGTATATATATATATATATATATATATATACATATTTGTGTGTGTATACATTCACATAAGCAAATGTATAAAGAAAAGTTAGGATTAGGAAAATGGGCTCAAAATAATGAAACAGTAATAATTATTTTATTTACTTTATTCATATTTTCATCCACATAAAGGTAAAGGACAGAGTGAGAGGACATTCTATTTTAAATATAATTCTCATCATCAAAAAGAAATTAGTATCTGAGATAGAAATTGTGGGAAATTGACTACTTCATTTACAATTTGGCATAGTGGAGAAGAAAGCTTGTGATAATCTAATATACCTACTAGATTTTGGGAGAGCAGATTTCAATTTTTTTTTTAAATTAGGTACAAAGTATCCCATAGAACAAACTACAGAATAGAGGTTAATTTAGGAAACATAGATGACTTTCAAAAATAATTTCTGAAGACATAAATGTCGTGAAATGTAGAAAGAGAACAAGTGCTTAAAAATAGTTTTGGTGAAATGGAAAAAATCATTAAACCAACATTTTTTTTTTTAAATTACCATTGGCTAAATGCAAAAGGAGATAAAAAAAGCTAATTGAAGAAAATAATTTACTAAAAATTAGAATTAGGCAAATGGAAGTGAATGGCTCAATGAGACATCAAAAATCTGTCAAACAAAAAAAAATAAAGGGAAATATAAAACACTTCATAGAAAAAACAACAAACCTGGAAAATAGATCCAGGAAAGATAACTTAAGAATTACTGGATTACCTGAAAGCCAAATGTAACAAAAAACAAAACAAAGCAAAATAAAAAATAACAACAACAACAACAATAACAACAACAAAAACCAACCAACCAAACAAACAAAAAAAGAGCCTGGACAAACTATCTTGATATCCTAGAACCATAGAGTAAAATAGTCATTGAAAAAATCCACTGATCATCCCCGGAAAAAGATCCCAAGATGAAAACTTCAAGAAATATTGTAGCTAAATTGAAGAAATTATCAGATCAAGAAGAAAATACTGCAATCAGCCAGAATGAAACAATTCAAATATCGAGTAACCACAATCAAGGTTATATAAGACTCACATACAAGATAAAGCCTAAGAAGATAAAATGCAAAATTTTAAAGGTTAAAATGTTTACATCCCTACATGGGAAGATGATACATGTAACTCTTAAGAACTGTCAATTTGTCTGTGATACACTTAAAGTTGACTTAATTGTGATGATATAAAAAAGAAAATTTGGAGTAGCAAAGGGATAGTTGCAGGAGAAGTGGAAATGTAGGTAAAATGGGGTAAATCATACATCATATGAAGAAGCAGAAAACACTTTATACAGCTAAGGAAAACAAGAAAGGAGGTGAGCATTATTTTACCTTAATCTCTTCAGATTTGGCTCAAGGAGGGAATATTACACATACTTAGTTTGGAATAGAAACTTGTCTCACCCTCTAGGGGAGTAGGAGGGGAATAGAGAAAGAAAAAAAAAATTAATAATAGTAAGGGCACTAATAGAAGGAAAAAGGAATAAGAAAAGGGGAGAGTCTGAAAAAAGGATATATTGAGGGAGTTGGTGGTCAGAAGCAACACATTTGTAAGGTGGGAAAAAAGAGAGAGGAGAGAAAAAAAGTATAACTTGGCAAAAATAGGATGGCAGGAAACAGAGTTAATAACTTCCAATATCAATGTGAATGAGATAAAATCTCCCATAAAACAGAAGTAGATTGCACAATGGATTAAAGGTTAGAATCCTACCATACGTTTTTACAAGAAACACATTTGAAACAGAGAGATACATACAGAGTAGAGGTAAAAAACTGGAGCAGAATCTATTATGCCTCAGCTGATGTAAAAACAAAGAAACAAACAAAAAAAATCAGGGGTAGCACTCCTCATATGAGATCAGGCAAAAGGAAAAATAAATCTAATTAAAAGAGACAAGAATGGAAACTACATCTTGCTAAAGATAATTACATAATATGAAGGTTAATGATATATGCACCAAGTGGAATAATATTGAATTTAAATGAACTGCAAGAAGGAATAGAGAGCAAAACAATACTAGTCAGGTTTTTTAACATCCCTCTATCAGAACTAATCTAAAAATAAAATAAAGAAGAAAAAAAAAACTTTAGATAGATGTAGTTAGAATTTTAGTAAAATAAGGTATGAAAGACTTTTGGAGAAAATTGTATGGAGATAGAAAAGAATACATTTTTCTCAATGTCACTTGGCACATAACAAAAATCGACTATGTATTAAGGCATAAAATCTCACAGTCAATTGCAGAAAACAACAATAGTAAATGCATTCTTTACAGATCATGACACAATAAGAATTACATGTCCTAAAGGGCCATGGAAAAATGGACCAAAAAACAATTTGAAACAAAATAATATAATGACAAAAAATAAAGGAAAAACGAAATAGAAGAAACCATAGGAGCAATTTATTTCATCCAAGAGAATAACAATAATGAGACAACATATCAAAATTTATGAAATATAGCTAAAGCACTTCTTATTCTTTTTTTTCTTTTTTTTGTTTTATATGTATAGATGCTTACACGAATAGAATGGAGAAAGAGAGGATCAATAAATAAGGTATTAAAATAAGAAAAAGCTAGAAAGAAGAATGAATTTAAAGCAAAAAAACCCAATTAAATACCAAATTAAAATCATGAAAATAAAAGTAAAAATTAATAAAATTGAAAGAAAATATTAAAGTAATAAAAAAGAAAATTATAAGTGGAGAAAAACAACAAAATAAATTAAATTTTGTATAATTTGATTAAAAAATGTAAGAAAACAAAATTGCTTTAATCAAAAACAAAAAGGGTGGACTTACCACCAATGAAATTAAATGATTAATTAGCAGGTATTTTGCCCAATTATGTGTTAATAAATCTGATGATCTAAGTAAAATAGATGAATAGCTTCAAAACTATAGATTGCTCAGAAAAACAAAGAAGGAAATAAAATACTTAAATAGTTCCATTTCAGAAAAAAAAAAACAATTTGAGCAAAATATTAATGAACTCCCTAAGGAAAAAAATTACAGGGCCATATAAAGAACAATTAGTTCCAATATTATATAAAATATTTGGGAAAAAATGGAGAAGAAGGGCTCCTACCAAATTCCCTTTATGACATAGATATGGTGCTAATATTTGTAAAAACGAAAGAAAATTATAAATGAACTTCTCTAATGAATATTGATGCAATAATTTTAAAAAAATTTAGCAAAAAAATTACAGCAAATTATCACCAAAATAACACACTATTGTGAAGTAGGAGTTATAACACCTATGCAGGGCTGGTTCAATATCAGGAAAATTACAGGTCAATTGATCATATCAGTAACCAAACTAACAGAAATCTTTTGATTATATCAATAAAATGCAGAAAAAGCTTTTGACCAAATGCATCACCCATTGCTATTCAAATCACTGCAAAGTATAAGAACAAATGGACTTTTTACTTATAATGATCAGTAGCATCTATTTAAAACCATCAGGAAGCATCATATGTAATGGAGACAAGAACAGGAGTCAAACGAGGTTGCCCCCTATCAGCATTACTATTCAATATTGCATTAGAAATATTAGCATTTGCAATAAGAGAAGAAAAAGAGATTAAAGGAATTAGAATAAGTGATGAGGAAAACAAATTGTCACTTTGCAGATGGTATGATGGTATGCTTAAAGAATCAAATAAAAAACTATAAGAAACAAATTAACAATTTTAGCAAAATTGCAGGATACAAAACAAACTGAAATAAATCATTGGTATTTCTATAAATTATCAATGAAGTCCAGTAGTGTGAGCCAAAGAGAGAAATCTCATTTAAAATGACTGTAGATAATAAAAAAATATTTGGGAGTCTAACTGCCAAGACAAAGCCAGAAACTATATGAACACAATTCCAAAACCCTTTTTACAATAAATAAAATTGAATCCAAACAAAAAGAAGAATGTCTATTGAGCAGGTATATGCTTGAAAAGAATTTGACAATTCTACCTAAATCAATTTACTTTTCAGTGGCATGCCAATCAAACTACCAAGAAATTACTTTATAAAGCTAGAAAAAAAAAACAAAAACAAAATCCATTTGGAAGAAGAAAAAGTCAAAAATATGAAGGAAATCAATGAAAAAAAATATAAAGGAAGGTGACGTACCTGTACCAGACAAAAATTATATTTAAATCATCAGTCACCAAAACTATTTGTTACTGTTTAAGAAAGAGAGTAGTGTATCAGTGAAAGAGATTATGTTCAGATGACATAATAATCATTGACTATAGTAATGGAGTGTTTGGTAAATCCAAAGACCCAAGCCTCTAGGATAAGAACTCACTATTGGATAAAAATTACAGGGAAAATTTGAAAAGAATATGGCAGAAAGTAGGTATTGACAAATACCTAACACCCTATACTTAAAGTTGAATTATGTTCATATTTTAGCCATAAAGGTAAAAGTATAAACCAATTAGGAGAGCAAGGGATACTATCCCTCTCAGATCTGTGGAGTAGGCAGGAATTTATAACCAAAAAACTGCAGAACATTATGGAATGAAAAAATGGATGACATTGATTATATTAAATTAAAAGGTTTTGATACAAACAAAACCAGCCAAGTCAAGATTAGAAGGGAAGAAAAATTTCTGGGGAAAAAATTATACCTAGTGTCTCTAATAAAGGTCTCATTTCAAAAATATTTAAAGAATTGTGTCAAATATAAAAGAATACAAGTCATTCACCAATTGATAAATGGTCAAATGATATGAAGAGGTAATTTTCAGATGGAGAAATCAAAGCCATTTCTAGTCATATGAAAAATGTTATGAATCACTATAAATTAGAGAAATGGAAATTAAGACAACTCTGAGGTACCATTTCATACCTCTTAGAATGGCATTTCTCAGTAAAAGATAAAGGTAAATACTGGAGGGGATTGGGAAAACATGACACTAATATGTTTTTGGTGGAGTTGCAAACTTATCCAACCATTCTGGAGAGCAATTTGGAACTATGGGATTTACAAATTTCATATACTCTTTGATCCAGCAGTATCTTCACTAGGTCTATATTCCAATGAAATCATAAAAAGGAAAAGAACCCACATGTGCAAAATGTTTCTTGCAGTCCTTTTTTTGTAGTGGCAAAGAACTGGAAACTGAGTGGATGTCTATCATTAGAGGAATTGCTGAATAAGTTATGGCATATGATTGCAATGAGATATTATTGTTCCATAAGAAATGATGAGAAAGCTGATTTCAGAAAAGCATGAAATGCTTTTCTGATCCTAGGTAAACTTAGTAGAACCAAGAGAACATTGTTCATATCAACAAAAATGCTATGTAATAATCAACTGTAATGGACTTGGCTCTTTTCAACAATAAGGTAATTGAAGGAAATTCCATTATATTTATGATAGAGCCATCTGCATTTACAGAGAGATCTATGGGGAGAGAATGTGGATCACAGCAAAATATTTTCAACTTTGGTTGTTGTTTGCTTTCTTTTTTCCTCATTTTTTCCCTTTTGATTTTTCATGATCAGCATGATAAATTTGAAAATATTTTTAGGAGAATTGTGTCCATATAGTTCCTAAGTTTCCCTTGGCAGGTGGATTTCCAAACATGTAATATAATCTCCAGTTATTTTAAATGGAATTTCTTTTTTCTATTACTTTTTGCTAAGTGCTGTTGATAGCATATTGAATGACTGATGATTATGTGGGGGTTTTTTATATTGTATAACTTTGCAAAAGTTAATTGTTCCAAGTATATTTTTCAGTTCATTCTCTAGCTTTCTTTAAGTAAACCATCAATTCATCTACAAAAGGTGATAATTATGTTTCCTCATTACATATTATAATTCTATTTCTTTTTCATCTCATTGCTAAAGTTAATATTTCTAGTATAATATTGAATAATGGAGATAACAGGCAATGTTTTACTCCAGTCTTATTGGGAATGCTTCTATCTTTTCCCAATTACTTTTAATGCTTGTGAAGGATTGGGGTTGAATGACTTCCTCAGGGTCATACAGTTAGTAAATATTAAGTGTCTGAGACCAGATTGGAGTTCAGGTGCTTCTTACATTGAGGGCTCTGCTCTATCCATGTCACCATATAGCTGCCCCTCTTGGAATGCTTATGTCCAACCTATGAAAGAGCATTTCATGATCATATCGATCTGATCAACCATAATTGGACACATTGTAACTCGAATCTAACATAGTCATATCATTTTAGTCTTATTATAAAACAAAGGGTAACAACTAGTGTTTTTAATAGAATAGTGTGCTATAAATTGCCAAAAATCTTTTTTTTTCTGGATCTATTGAGATAATCATATAATTTCTATGAGTTTTGCTTTTGATATGGTCCATTATGATGAGAGTTTTTCTAATATTGACCCAGGGCTGCATTCCATTTCATCATAGTATATTATCCTTGTGGTAAATTTCTGAAATTTCCTCACTAATATTTTATTTTAAATATTTGAATCAATATTAATTAGATAATTTAGTCCCAGGCTTTCTGTGCCAGGGTCTCTGTGAGCTATTGTTTTATTCAGTGAACTAAGGTAGCCCAGTCTAGTGCTACCTGTTTTATCATGTATTCCAGGGCTAACAATTTGTTTTCTGTTAAGGGCTGAAGGCCTCACTGCTAAACTGATTTGTCATTAGTCTGTAGAGGAAGGCCTGAGAGTCCTTGGTTGTTGATCTATGCTGTAGGTTTAGACACTCACACTGAGTTGCCTTGAAACATTCTGTGCTCAGCTTCCTTTTTATTCAATTTACCTTTCTTGAAGTTATCTTGAATTTGAAAATTGCTTCACTCCATTTTTTTTTCTGAATTTCATCTTTTTCAGAAGCCTTTAAAAGCTAGATTTAATGTTATTTCTAATGGAACCTGAGTAGAGCTCAGGGAACCTCCTAGCTTCTCTCTGCCATCTGGGCTCTGCCCATGTCCTGGTTTGTTTTTGTTATATAGGATGAATGGATAGAAAAAAGTGATAAGGAAAAAAGAACATATGCATATGGATAGAATGAATGTGTTGGAAGAAAAAAGAAAATTATCAAGGATTTTTGATGAATTATAAACTTAAAACATATCCATAATATAATGCAAAAACAAAAAAAAATAATATTGCCCTGTATCATATTGAAATGCACACTTTCTAGAAGTGGAGTTTGCAAATAACTGCAAAGATTTTTGTGTTTAAAAATTTAAAAAAATTCTTAACTGATGGGCTATACAAAAATCAGGCAATAAACTTGTTAGATTTAGCTCTAGGTCTTAGTTTGCTGAATCTTCTCTGGATTTAGATAATAGTCCAAAAGAAGTGTACTTAGGTTTGACCACATCTGTGACAATCTGCTTAAATTTGGGAGCCACATTATAAGAAAATTATTGATAAGTGAATGAAAATACAGAAATTCATGGGTAAAAAAAGATTTAGGTTGTATTTTAATGAATGTCTCTTGAAGGAATGTAAATATTTAGTTTGACTAAATGAGCATAAACTTTAGTGGTCTCCAAATAATTGAAGAGAAACGAGATAAATCTTGATTTGTTTGAACTCAAAAAGGCAGAAATAGGAAGAATCCATTGCTGCTCCAAAGGATAACATTTAAACCTGATGTAACAGATTTTTTGAAAGGTTCTTTAAAGAAATTTGAGTTGTTCTGAAGTGAAACCCCACTTAAAGTAAAAAAAGAAATGATTATTTTGAGATATTTCATAATCATGAAGAAATTTATAGTATATTTTGGAGTAGATTGCATCTTACCTTTTAATTTTGAGATTTTGTAATCCAATGGAAACAGTATTAGTTCTATTTCAATACATTAAAACATTTATTATTCTACAGATTCCAAATATATTGGTCAATGTCAGACACTTTTTGAAATTTTTCTATATTGGGAGAACTAAGTAAAATTTTTGATCCAGATTTTCAGGATCTAAAGTTGCTTCAAAACTTTGCTATTGAACTGCTACTGAAACAGGGCTTCTTAAACTTTGTCTAACCACAACTACTTTTCAGCTGACAAATTTTTATATGAGCCCCGAATTACCTATGTATTTAAAATAGGTATACAAATCAAATATTGGAATCCTCAAATTTGCATATCAAATATTAATGTAACTCCTATGCACATATATAATACTACATATTAACAATAAATAAAAATAAAATGTCATAAGGACGTGCAATTTTTCCAAATATTTTTGCTTAATGAAATTCTCAGTAGAATAGTACTTCAAAGAATGAACTAATCCAATAGGAAGAACACTGGAAACCTAGAGGACTTGAGTTCAAATTTCAGTATTGCTGTTGAATATGTATTTAAATTTGGTCAAGTTGATTAACTTGCCTAGGATTATTTCCACCTTTGTAGAAACAGAGGGCTTAAAAAGGACTATGATAGTAATCCAGAACTATGATCCTGCAGCACCTATTGAGGGTAGAAACTGTTTGGCTTATACATATTCAACTCTGTCAGTGTTTTTCATGGAGTAAGTTTCAAATATAAATTATTACTGATTATTTCTCCAATTTATAAATATGAAATCTAAAACAGATGGATAAATGACTTCTAAACAACAATTTATATTTTTCTTTCTCAGGTGTGACAAAGCATAGTCCTGAAAGTATCTACATTTTTTAAATTACTTTTTTTTGCTTAATAACTAAACTTGACTACTCACTATATAGAATATAGATAAATATAGAATGAAAACTGACCCAAAGCAGGTTCAAAACTGCCTCACACTATAATATTCCCAAGAATCTGTCACTCAAACTCTTAGTGCCCCATATTCTTCCCTAAGCGTAAAGAGGGTATCTGAATGTTACATCACATATTTAACTATGTGGCCTAGTCTGAACCACTTAACTTGTCTCAGTGACCCAGGAATTTCCTTTAGTCTATAGTTCACAAATGTGTTAAATTCAAGTGTGTGTGTGTGTGCATGTGTGTGTGTGTGTGTATACACACATACATCCACAAACATACATACCTGGGTGTATAAGAGCACATTGATAAAATCACATATGGATAATCCTCCTTTTTCCCCATCCCCCCAAAAACCCTATATAGAAAACTTCAATTACAAGAATGTAGGATGGTTTACCTCTCAAATCTGCAGAGGAGAAAGGAATTTCTGACCAAAGAAGAACTAGAGAACATTATTAATCACAAAATAGACAATTTTGACTATATCAAGTTAAAAAGTTTTTGTACAAACAAAATAAATGCAGAAAAGATTAGAACAAAAGCAATAAACTGGGAAAACTTTTTACGTGCAAAGGTTCTGACAAAGGCATCATTTCTAAAATATATAGAGTATTTACTCATATTTATAAGAATTCAAGCCATTCTACAATTGATAAATGGTAAAAAGTTATGAGCAGACAATTTTCAGATGAAGAAATTGAAACTATTTCTAGTCATATGAAAAGGTACTCCAAATCACTATTGATCAGAGAAATGCAAATTAAGACAACTCTGAGATACCACTACACACTTGAAAGATTGGCTAAAATTACAGGAAAAGGTAATGACAAATGTTGGAGAGGATGTGGGAAAACGGGGACACTGATACATTGTTGGTGGAACTGTGAATGGATCAAACCATTCTGGAGAGCAATTTGGAACTATGCCAAAAGAGTTATCAAATTGTGCACACCCTTTGACCCAGCAGTGCTTCTATTGGGCCTATATCCCAAAGAGATCTTAAAGGAGGGAAAGGGACCCATATGAGCAAAAATGTTTCTGGCAGCCCTCTTTGTAGTGGTAAGAAACTAGAAACTGAGTGGATACCCATCAATTAGAGAATGGCTGAGTAAGTTATGGTATATGAATGTCATGGAATATTGTTCTGTAAGAAACGACCAACAATATCTTAATAAGCAAACTAACAAAAATCATATGATTATCTCAATAGATGCAGTAAAAGGAATTGATAAAATCCAACACCCATTCTTATTAAAAACACTAGAGAGTATAGGAATAAATGGGCTTTTCCTTAGAATGATTAGTAGCATCTCCTTAAAACCATCAGAAAGCATAACATGTAATGGAGACAAACTAGAACCAATCCCAATAAGATCAGGAGTGAAACGAGGCTGCCCACTGTCACCATTACTATTTAATATTGTACTAGATATGTTAGTTTTGGCAGTAAGAGAAGAAAAACGATTAAAGGAATTAGAGTAGGTAATGAGGAAACCAAATTATCATTCCTTACAGATGATATGAATGTATACTTAGAGAATCCTAGGGACTCAACTAAAAAACTGCTAGAGTTGTGGATTTTTTATAGTAAAGTTGCAGGATCCAAAAAATCTGCATAAATCATCAGCATTTTTATACATTACCAACAAAGTTCAGCACCAAGAGATACAAAAAGAAATTGCATTCAAAATAACTGTCAATATTATAAAATATTTGGGAATCTATCTGCCAAGGAAAAGACAGGAACTATACGAACTAAATTACAAAACACTTCCCACACAAATAAAGACAGAGGTATTCAATTGGAAAATATTGAGTGCTCAAGGGTAAGCTGAGCGAATATAATAAAAATGACAATACTACCTAAACTAATTTACTTATTTAGTGCCATACCAATCAAACTCCCTAGAAATTATTTTACAGATTTAGAAGAAAATAATAGCAAAGTTCACTTGGAAGAACAAAAGATCAAGAATTTCAAGGGAATTAAGGGGAAAAAAGGCTGATGAAGGTGACCTGGCTGTACCAGATGTAAAACTATATTATAAAGCAGCAGTCATGAAAACCATTTGGTACTGGCCAAGAAATAGAGTAGTCGATCAGTGGAATACGATAGGATATCAGGACAAACTAGGCAATAACTATAGCAATTCAGTGTTTGATAAAACCAAAGACCCCAGCTTTGGGATAAGTACTCACTATTCAACAAACACTGCTGGGAAAATTGGAAGCTAATATGGAAGAAATTAGAGCTTGACCCACACCTAACACCACATACCAATATAAGATCTAAATGGGTTCATGATTTAGACATAAAGAGTGATACTATAGGCAAATTAGAGGAACACAGGATAATTTACCTCTCAGACTTGTGGAGAAGGAAGGAATTTGTTTCCAAAGAAAAACTGGAACTCTTAATTGAATACCAGATAGATAATTTTAAATATATTATGTTAAAAAGTTTTTCGTACAAACAAAACTAATGCAGACAAGATTAGGAGTGAAGCAATAAATTGGGAAATCATCTTTACATTTAAGGGTTCTGATAAAGGCCTCATTTGTAAAATATATAGAGAATTTTCTCATATTTATAAGAATTCAAGCCACTCTCCAATACATAAATTGTCAAAGGATATGAAAAGACAATTTTCAGATGATAAAATAAAAACCATTTCTAGTCATATGATGCTCCAAATCATTATCGATCAGAGAAATTCAAATTAAGACAACTCTGAGGTACCAATACACACCTATCAGATTGGCTAAGATGACAGGAAAAGATAATGATGAATGTTGGAGGGGGTGTGGGAAAACTGGGACACTGATGCATTGCTGGTGGAACTGTGAACGGATCCAACCATTCTGGAGAGCAATTTGGAACTATGCTCAAAAAGTTATCAAACTGTGCATACCTTTTGACCCAGCAGTGTTTCTATTGGTCTTGTTTCCCAAAGAGATCTTAAAGGAAGGAGAGGGCCCCACATGTGCAAGAATGTTTGTGGCAGTCCTTTTTGTAATGGCTAGAAACTGGAAACTGAAAGGATGCCCATCAATTGGAGAATGGCTGAACAAATTGTGGTATATGAATGTTATGGAATATTATTGCTCTTTAAGAAACAACCAGCAGGATGATTTCAGGGAGGCCTGGAGAGACTTGCATGAACTGATGCTGAGTGAAATGATCAGAACCAGGAGCTCATTATACATGGCAAAAACAAGACTATATGATGATCAATTCTGATGGACATGGCTCTCTTCAACAAGGAAATGTTTCAAACCAGTTCCAATTGTTCAGTGAAGAAAGCCATATACACCCAGAGAGAGGGATATGAAATGTGGACCACAATATAACATTTTCATGCTCTGTATTGAGGTTTGCTTGCATTGGGTTTCCTTTCTGTGATTTTTTTTTTCTTGTAGATGTGATCTTTATTGCACAGCAAGATAAGTATGGAAATATGTAGACATATATTCAACTTGTCAAGTATTTTAATATAATTAGCATGTAGTGGACTTCCTGTGATCTAGGGGAGGGGAAAGGACTTGGGGGGGAAATTTGTAATGGAAAGCTTTGTAAGGGTCAATGTTGAAGAACTACCTATATATGTGTGGGTTTTGCAAATAAATAGCTTTAATAAAAAAAGAAAAAAAAAACAGCCAACAAGATGATTTTAGAGAAGCCTGGAGAGACCTACATGAACTTATGTTAAGTGAAATGTGCATAACCAGATCATTATAGAAGACTATATGATGATCAATCCTGATGAACATGGCTCTCTTCAACAATGAGTTGATTCAACCCAGTTCCTATTATTCAATAATGAAGAAAGTAATCCATCCAGAGAGAGCCCCATTGGACCTGGATGTGGACCTCAACATAGCATTTTAATGGTTTCTGTGAATGTTTGTTTGAATTTATTTTCCTTCTTAGATTTGTTTTTCTCTTTCTAGATCTGATTTTTCTTGTGCAATAAGATAACTGTACAGATAGGAATACACATATTGGATTTATCATATGTTTTAATAAACTTAAACATATTAGACTACTTGCCATCTAGTTGAGGAGGGGAGGGAAGGAGGAAAAAATTTAGAACAGAAAATTTTGCAAAGGTCAATGTAGAAAAATTACTCATATGTTATATAAATAAAAAACTACACACCTATGCTGTATATTTACACTTAGGAATTTAATAACATTAATGAAATGAAATAATGTATCCATATGTCACTGAGCAAAATGGGGAAAAGAAGGTAAAATATTTCATATTTAAATTTGAGAATTTATAGCATTATCTACAGAACTATCAATTATCTTCAAGGTTTGTTTTGTTTTGTTTTGTTTTTGAGAGAATTGTATTTTTTTAATTTTCTCATTCAAATATACTTCAGTTTATCATGTTATTAGAATTTTGTAGGTAAAAGAAACAAGAGTATGTCTTTTCAAGGAAAAATTTAGAAAGCAGTTAGGTGGCACAATGGGTAGTTTGCAGAACTTGGAATTAGGGTGACATCAGTGAATTCATTTTTGATTTGCTGTGTGATGTTAAGGAATTAATTTAATGATTCTTTGCCTCAGTTTGTCTTTCTGCAATATCAAAATAATATCTTCCTCAAAGAACTTTGCATATTATAATTCATTTGAACTTTATAAGAAAGTTCTTTGCAAACCTCAAAGTTCCATGTAAATATTATAATCATTTCCTTATGTATCACTTTTTTTTTTTTTTTTTTTACTGAGGCAATTGGGATTAAGTGAATTGTCCAGGGTCACAGACCTAGGAAGTGTTAAGGTGTTAAGTGTCTGAGACCAGATTTGAATTTAGGTCCTTCTGATTTCAGGACTGGTACTCTATTCACTGTGCTGCCTCATGTATCACTTTTAAAATTTATATTCAAGAAATCCATAAACTTATGATAAATAATAGAACTGCATCAAAAGTTGTCCCTTTATTTACCTTGATTTTGTTATTTTTGACTTTATGATGCAACTAATTTGTATTTTCCATCCTCAAATTTTTGTTCATTTAATTTTTTTGCTTATGAACAAAAGTTTTAGAATACTGAGACCCATATTTTTTTTGCCTTTTAAAATTTAAAAACAAAGATCTCAGATTGAGATGGTGCCTACAATCACTTATTGTTTAAATGCTCTATGAATTTAAGGATACACTTAATAACAAACAGGCACTTATGAAGTTATGTGAAATAGATTCTCCCTGAATGTATTTTAATCCTAAGTGAACATCCAAAGAATATCCAAGAGAGACAGAGTGAGGGAGAGGGGGGGGAGGTAGGGAGGGAAAAAAAGAGAGGGAGGGAGAGAGAGAGAGAGAGAGAGAGAGAGAGAGAGAGAGAGAGAGAGAG
>JAJPUD010015411.1:25674-37505 GCA_023553655.1 Myrmecobius fasciatus
GAGAGAGAGAGAGAGAGAGAGAGAGAGAGAGAGAGAGAGAGAGAGAGGGTGTGTGTGTGATTTCTCACTTGATTCATTCCACAGAAAAGCATCAACCATTCACTGATCATTAACTTTACTCAAAATGTAAAAACATTCCAGCTTTTACCGTTTATTTTCGTCTTCCCCCTCCCTAGGCCATAAATAGTATAGTTCTTTCCCCCCCTGAGAATTACAATATTTTCCAAGCAGGGTTCAATACTATAGCAAATCTTCATAAGAAAACTAATAATCAATGAAGTATGTACACATAAAAACCTCAAAAGAATCCTGATAAAATGGGGCGTTTTTCAAGCTTCATGAGAGCTTTTACATTGAAACTGCTTCCTCTGCTGGGATTTCTAGATAGTAGAACTCAAGAGAGAGACCAATATTTACCTTTTCGTCAATTAAAGAATGCATGGTAAGTTTAATGTAAGACTACTTTATTTTTGTTTCTGACTTCGTAGTTTGGATAACTTAATCCAGGTTTCTCTGTAGCTGACAATTTAGTAAAAACTAATAAGAATAAAAGTTTCTGAAATGGATATTGTGACTCCCAAACAGAGAGCACACTTATTAGGACTCCACACAAAGATTGCATTCTTTGTTGTCACCAGTAATTTCATTCATCTAAATGCAGAATATATTCATGGACCCTAATAGATTCAAGTGTTTGTATTTAATTAAGATAAAGAAATTGTGAAAAATACAATATACAAAGTACGTCCCAAATCACATAATTAAATGTGTTTTTGTTGTACTGTTGACCAATAACATACTCTTGCCAATAAAGATATGATTTAGAATATATGTTATGAATAAAATGAAGAAAATTCATCTTTTTCACAAAGATGCAAGATTACAAATATGGACCCTAACACATATTCTATAATCCTCAGAATAAATTAGAAAGAGAGAATGCCCTTCCTAAAAGTTTATCTAATCCAAAATCCTGATCTTATATGTGAGAAAACTGAGACATGAGGTATTTGTCTGACAACCTAAAAATTATGCATAATATCATAAGCATAGCCAGGACTTGAACCCAAATTATTATTTCTGCTTTCCACATGCCCCATGTTTCCAGAGAATCCAAAATACTTGTATTCACTGTTCTCTAAAGCAAAACTGATCTTTACAGTATCTACTGAATTAATTGTTGAATCTAGATTCTGGAGGACAAAGAATTTATTACATATCCCTCTTCTTTTTCAGGAAATGGGGGACAGGAGCTGTGGGAAATAATCTGCATTGTCAGGATTAGATGATTTGCTTTTGATTGTTGCTAACATTTTTTCCTCCAAGAGTTCTTGAAAAAATCTACTTTCTTTTAATGTTAAAATGGAATGATTTTAAAATAGGATATAAAAAGTTCTACTCAGAGAAAAGATATTGGCAAATAATGTAAATTTCCATGACAGCATTGACAATAGATATATATTTCTTCAGTTAACTAATGAATATTACTGTTAAATGAAGTATATAATACAGGGAGATGTGTTCACCAACAATTGTCTAGAATCATAAAAATATTTTGTGTAGACACCAAATAGAAGACTAATATTGATGGTATTCTCCAAATGATTTTATTGAAGTTTATTATAGATTTTTGAACTGGATGCACCTTTTCTATATTTATCAGTCAGATCATTTTTTAAACCTGTATCCACAATGACAGTAAAGGGAATATTTATTTAGAAGGATGGCTACTGCTATACTCAGCTCGCATATTTCTAGGAGTTATCTCTCTTATTATGCATTAAAGTTCTTGATCTCCTACAATTAATTATTCTTAGTAAACAAAATGACCACATGAAATATATTAGTTGTTAAAAACATTTACTAAGCTGAAAGAGAAGCAAGTATATTACTAACCTAATATTTTGTCTATAAATTGGGTATATGTGGTCCCAGTAATAGATATGGTATCTATGTGTATAAAGTTATGCAGCCATAAGAGATTCTCCCTGAATGTATTGGGTCACCATTACAGTTCGCATCTCTCTACTGCAGCTCTTGATATCCTAAATTTTCCTCTGCAAATATTCAAAACAATTTACTAATAGACGTGGTCTTTACTCTTCTTGTTATTTTGCTCATCCTGGTCTTCTCCCCAAATTCTTTCAGAAAAAAAAAAGGAAATCCAAAGCCTGGGGTCTACAGAGTTTTCTCAAATCTACTCTCTTGGCTAATCTGTGAGGAGATTGTAATTGTTTTAAGGAATAAATGAGGGGAAAATATACATCTTTTCTTCTAGTCAGCTGATCTAAAAAATAGAGAAAACCATTTCTTTCTCCAGTCAGCTCTTTAGATTAAAGAGCAACAAAGTTTTAGGACAGGAGTTTATCTCCAAGATCTGTGCTTCCTTGAGATCAGCTCTCCTATATTTAAAGTAGTCTCTTTAGTGAGATGCTTCACTTCTATTTCATGATGATGACTAAAATCTATATTTCTGCCATATTTTTTATCCTGAGGCAATTGGCATTGTTACTTGCCCAGGGTCAGAAAGCTAGGAAATGTTAACTCTTTGAGACCAAATTTGAACTCAGGTTTTCCTAATTTCAGGGTAGGTGCTCTATCCACTTCAACACCTACTGCACCTTATTTCTGCCATCTTTAAGATAAACTTGTACAAACTTGTGCAGATGGGTCGCATAAAGCCTGAAAATCAACAATAGCCAGAACCAAATAAAAATGTAATTATTAATTTTATAGCTAATAAAATAATTAAAAATATAAAAGATATTTTGTGATTTTCTAAATTAAAAGGTAGCTTGTAGAGATATGTTTCTATTTGATTTTGTCACTGCTGACTAAACAGAGATAAATAATATATGTTTATCCTATATTTCCAAAATAGTTTTACTGCCCAGTTTACTAGCTATTAACCCTAAAGTCTTCTTATCAGTCATATGTATAATGGGAAGACTATCTGATGAGGGGTCCAGGTTTTCAGAAATGTTAAGATTTGTCCCTCTTGACAGTTATATGAACATGCATGGATAATCCCTACCAGTTTCTAAATCAGTAATTGGAACATTGAAATTTTTTCTTGCATGACAAAGAGACTGGCATTTTATGATGATGAACAATCTTGTAATTGACTTTATAGCCAGAAGATTTGATGATTTAGAAGCAGTAAAGCTGAAATCATGCATGTAAAAAAAATTGTTATTGTTGTTTAGTCCTTTCAGTCATGTCAGAAAGTTCACAAATTGAATTGGAATTTTCCTGGCAAAAGTTACTGGAGTATCTATCATTTAATTAATTTTAGCTTTCTAAATGTGAGGTCGTAATGGTTTAGAAATCAAAAAGCAGTATTTCTGCCTTAATAATTCCCTAGTTTCTCATCAGAAATGATGGCAGGTAATAAAATTCATGACCTACCCATTTCTTTATAACTATATATTTGTATATTTTAATTACATATTTGCATTCCATTTGTCAGATCAAATGAGATAAGAATTATAAAGCATAGCTTCTTATAAAGAATTACAAAGCCTACCACATAGTAGATACTATTTAAATATTATTTTTATTTTCTGTGACTACTATTACTATTACCTTTTTTTGTAGAAGTTCCTTGTGGACAGTATTCTCTTTATTTTATACTTTTACATACATCAATCACTATGAATAAATTTAATTTTAATTTTTAGAATTGTATTTTACTAATAGAATTTTTATTTTTCAAAAATACATGCAAAGATAATTTTCAATCTTCACCCTTGCAAAAACTTGTGTTCCACATTTTTCTTCCTCTCTTCTCACTTCCTCCTTCTGCTACATAGCAAGTAATTTAATATAGCTTAAACATATGTAATTCTTCTAATCTGATTTCCACATTTAACATGCTGCAAAAGAAAAATCAAAGCAAAAAGGAAAACAAAAATTAGAGGACAAAGACAAGCAATCAAACAACAACAATAAAAAAAGGTAAAACTAATATGTTGTTATCCACATTCGTTCCCCGCAATCCTCTCTGTGGATGCATCTGACTCTCTCTATCACAAGATTATTGGAATTGGCCTGAATTATCTCATTCTTAAAAAGAGTCAAGTCCACATTATGAAAAAAAAATCAAGTCTGATCATCCCAGAAAGATTTTTGAACCACCTTTTTTACAGAAAAGAAAACCTTAATTATTGCCTGATATTCTTAGTCAATCATAATGTGATTTTCTTATTGTCATTCTGTTAGTCTCTGCTAGGTGGTAACAGGTCAAATTTTAATTAAAATACTTGATTTTATTTGAATCCCTAGGCTGGTGAAACAAGGTGCACTATTTAACAAAAATTAATCTGTTCATGCTTATAATTTATAACCCTAATATATTAAATCTCAGCTAGTGAAAATATATGAAAAATGAGTATTGTCAAAAAAGAAGAAATAGCTACTGAGTTTGGGGGATAGATTTCCCTTGAAATTTGGCCCTGTGTTACTATTTATAATTATGTAGATATCAAATGGATCATTGTATGTGCTGAAAATATAATTGTTTTCTAAATAAAATAATTAATTAAAATATATAGCTATTTTAATGCAAAAACAATGTTCTCTGTGTGGGTGTGCTTTGTTTGTTTGTGTGTGTGTGTGTGTGTGTGTGTGTGAAGGAAGGTAATTTTACTGCAATAAGAGGCAGAAAGAGAGAAAGTAGGAAAGAGGAAAAAAGGGGGGAGAGAAGGAGGGAGGAAGAGGGAAAGAAGAAGAAGAGGAAGAAGAAGAGGAAGAGGAAGAAGGAGAAGGAGAAGAAGAAGAAGAAGAAGAAGAAGAAGAAGAAGAAGAAGAAGAAGAAGAAGAAGAAGAAGAAGAAGAAGGAGAAGGAGGAGGAGGAGGAGGAGGAGGAGGAGGAGGAGGAAGAGATTTTCATTTAATACATGTCTTCTGTGAAAAACAGCTAGGGGGTGGAAATTTCATTATGATATTATTCAATTTCCATTTCTCTCAAGGAACACATATCTTCAGTTCATCAGAGACGTCTTATTATCTTGGTAACACCTTCACCACCCTCACCCATCTCAAACTCTTTCATTGAGCCAGTTATAACATTTACAAAGTAAATCCTTTTTGAACCAGTGTAAAACTAGCAGCATTCCCTCAAGTACTTTTGAAACATGTATAACAAAAGTGCATAGTTTGATGCTTTTTCACAAGAATAATATTCAACTCTCCTTGCTCTTAAAATAAGAAAACTTGTGTTTTTGCTGATATTGATGAGGTATATACTGTCATCATTCAAGAGTTGTGGATTGATTCAGCACTAAAAGTACAGCAAGATTCTCAGCCAGGACAAAGTAATTCCACAGTCAAGAGTTCTATGATATAATGCCTTAATTTAGAAGGATCTGATATGTCAAAAAACATTTTGAATGAGGTTGAAAGGGACAAAAAGAGTATAGAAAGCACTTCAGTTTTGAATTTGTTGTTGTTGTTTTTTCCCCTATTAAAACCGGAAAATGGTATTTGTTAATTATACTTTGGGGCTATAGAAGCTGCCTTCATAAGGAAAAAAAATCTTCCCTTTTAGACATGAAATAAGCATATATCTTTTATAAAAAGTTTTTTTGTTGTTGTTTTTTGCTGAGGCAATTGGGATTAAGTGACTTGCCCAGGGTCCCACAGTTAGGAAGTATTAAGTGTCTCAGAATAGATTTGAACTCAGGTCCTACTGACTTCAGGGCTGGTGTTCTCTCCACTGCACCATCTAGCTGCCCCAAAATCTAATTCTTAAAGAAGATAGTTCTCCCAAAAGAAACAAAACAAAACAAAACAGATTTTAAGGAAAAAAACAATGCTCTCAAACCAAAAAGGCAACCTTTTCATTTTGCAGATCCCATCTTATTGTTAGGATTTAATAAGTATCTTCTCTCTGCCAGGAGCTAGGGAAAAGAAAAATTTAAAACAAGTCCCTGACTTCAAAGACCCTGCATTTCATGAAAATAATATGAATTCATAAAACATGCAAAATATATACAAAATAAATGAAGTTCATATGTGTGTGTGCACATGCATATTTGGTGATGATATTGGGATAGAACACTTGTAAGAAGGAGAAATTGATCTCAACTTTGCAAGTAGCTACCGGACCAAGAAATGAAAATAAGGAAGCAGAAGTTACCAGTTTTAAGGATAATCTATTCAAAGGCAAAAAGATGAGAGTTTGAATGACATATGCTAGGAATTTCAAACAAACCATTTTGGTGAAATGTAGAGTGCACAGGTATGGATAATATGTGATTTGAGAAGAAAGACAAATTGAAGGGAAACTGTAGGATGGTTTAATTGCTAAAAAAAGATTTTTCCCCCTAAAATCACAAGAATGAGATATAGAGAATTAACAATTTTGGCTGTTAAAGAATTTCAATAGATGTCATGCATATATATATATATATATATATATACATATATATATATATATTTCAGAATATTTTAATATTTGTTAATCATTAAAAACTAAAAGATTTTGCCTTTTTGTATTTCAGATGGTATATTAGGGTTACATTTTATGCCAAACACAACCAAAGTAAAAAAAAAAAAACAGTAGGCATATATTTGGGAGGCAAATATAGAACTAGTCTTATGGCTACTGAAGTTTAATAGGTAAAAGTTAAAATGGAGTACATTACATTTACTCTATCAGTTATCATTTGCAATGACTATGCATAAATATAAGAAAGTCAGTGGTACCTGGAATAAAAGGATTTAGAGTTAAAAGGAATCTTAGACATCATTCAGTTCAAAAATTCTGGTGTAAAGAGCAGGAAACTAAGCTCTCCAAAGGACACAAAGTACTAAGTAACTGAGATAAGATTTGGATTAGATCCACTGAATTTAAATTCATGATTCTTTGGTTAACTAGAATTCCAAATAATGAGGATGCTTTCTGCTCTCTAGAAATTTAAAGACAGAATTTTCTATTCATTGAACAGTGCTCAATAGCTTCTTCCTCACTATTAAATATATCAGAGTCAAGCGGGAAAAAAATGTCAATCATCCACTAAGAGTATAACTGATTATTTTTGCTTCTTTTGTTTTGTCTTCAGTTTTTCAAAAGGCCTCATTGCTCAGATTAGCTATTCAAAAAGCCACTATCACCCATCTCAGAAGAAATAAGAATTTATTCTGTTAATGATAAAGAATGCTGTGTTAATTTGGTTTGTTCACTATGTCCTCAGGGAAGGACAAAGCACCCTTTCCCTGGGCTGTGGAATCATGATTTTGAAGGAGAATAATTACAGTGGTTCACAGCACTTGGGGGCACTTTTCATGCTGAGAGAACAGGGTAATTATCTAAATTTCCTTATATGTCTAGTACTGAAATGTAAAATCATGCATCATATATAATATACCTAAGAGGCAAGTGGAAAACAGGTAGTATAGGGTGATCATGACCACAATGAAAAGAGGTGACCTCCACTGCTGCATCCATTATTAAGCTACCTGAATTTTCACTCCAACTCCTCTAGATTGCCTAGTAAAGTCATTCAGGATACCATCTGGGCACTTCTGTCTTCGTTCAGTATGTTTGCTTTTGCTTAATTTGAATCCTTTGCTGTCATTTCAAGTGCTTCTTTTTTTAAACCCATGTCCTGACTTCAATTGTATAGCTCAACTCTATATTACTAGCTGCTAACCTCCAAAGTCACAAGGATAAAACATTCAGTTAATATAGTAGAGATTCTATACTTCTTGTGATTTTGAACTTAGGTTTAGCATCAAGTCAATTCCTTCCTGAATGTTTCCATCAATTTCCCCTCTGGTTAGATAAAGTATCTTTGAAATTAAATTGACTTAGGAGCTTAGTTTCTTTGAGCATATTTTAAGATAAATTTCAATGGAAAATTCTATTTGCAGGTCAAACACATGTCCTGTATAAAAGATTCTACTTTAACTGGATCTTATCCACAATCCATAACTGTCAACAATTCTCATATAGAAAATGGAGATGAATATCCATAATAATTATATTATGTAGTGGTTACAAACTCAAGTAAAATACTAGGAAAATTACTATCATTGTTATTAATGATAATAATAATAATGATTACATTGTATGATAAACACTAGGTACAAAGAGCAAAGTTTATTATTGTAATTTTATGCAAATGTTAACTGAGGTACAACTTAATAGTCATTGAACAATTCAGCATCTCATTGACAAAGTTATTTTCTATTATATCAGCTCTTCATTTTTTTAAAGTATAGCTTTCATTAGCCCATAGTAACATCATTCCTATTAGGTGAATGTCATGGTCATTTACAGAATATAGGATACAATTTTTTTTTTAAAGAAAACTTGATGTCTGAGGAAAATGGTTACTTGACATTCTTTTCAAAATCCCCAATTATTCTGGCAAAACAGAAAAAAATTTAAAGGACTTTTTCATGCCTTTAAATGAACTCCCTTATCATTTCCTCTTCTTAGAAACCTTGTCTTTGTGATAGATGCAAAGTGCTACTTGCCCTGCGGATTTTTTCTTGGTCAATGTAGTTTTTAGTTCTCTCCCTCTCCATTTTTTCTTGTTGCTCACATTTGTGTTAATGGTATATCCTCCTTGCAAACTGTAAGAACTTTGTAGTCAGGGACTGTTTTCCATTTTACCTCTGAATTTCTACTATCTCCAACAGGGCAACAGTACCCTGTGTATAATAAAAAAAATAATAAATGTTTATTTAATTCAATTTCACATTAACTCTGGAGAAAGTGAGGCACATATTTATTCAAGAGTAGACAGTATCTTAAAAATATTGGTTCTGTGAACACTTTCTAAGCTCTTTTTTTATTTTGTGCAAATTTAACAATACTTTTACATTTTTTTTGAAATTGAAAAATGACAATCAGCTTTAGAAAATAGGATAGAATGGGATCATTTGTGAATATAGAGGGATTTGCCTTGGCAAGGAGAATAGCCATATCTTCATATCAGATGAAAGTGATTAGTGGTAGAAGACATTGATTGCTGTGAGATGAGAAGGAAAGAATAAGATGGATCTCGCAATGAATAGCCTCATTTTTTGCCCAGCATAATATAAAGCAAGACTCCCAAATGAGAGAGTGAAGGTGGGAGAGCTGTAGGAGGTGTTCAAGAGCACAGAAAGATTTCAAAAATCATCGGTGATAAGTGGGAAAGAAAGTCAATTAGAAAAGTATAAAAAGATTGTCCTGCTTCAGTGATGGTCCTGATTAAATTATGTAACATAAAATTTTAGTGGACCAAATTAACATGGTGGTATGATTTTCTATAACTTTATTTAGCAGAATATAAGTAGGAGTGCAAGCAGTGATTGATAGGAGTAATCCAAATTTAAGAGCAAAATCTTTCCTAGAATAAGGGGGCAAGAAACAAAAGAAAACAGTGAATTGTTTTGCCTATGGGTCAAAATATTGAAGAGAGGAAGTAATAGCTAGTAAAGGGATGTTGACCAGTGAAAGGATTTGTGATTACAAGGAGAAAAGAGAGGTAGAATAACACCAAGGGAATGAGAATTGAATAAATATTCATAACGTGTTTAGCAGAAAATGTGCTAAGTGCTTGATAAACTACCTCATTTTATCATCACAAAACCCTGAGAGGCAGCTACTAATATTATCCCCATTTTTCAGCTGAGGAAATTGAGAGAAATTTAAATTAAGTTGTTGGTCCTTCATTTTCTTAGCACCATGTTCAGCACATATTGTTTTTCCTTTATTCTCAGAGAGCACCATGACATCAGGTAGAGGATGCCATGACATGCAAGTAAATTGTGTTTTAAGTGAGAGAGGACTGTGCAGAATCATCTTCTTCACTTTCCCCTCCAGAGCCATCTGGTTCCAGTGGTAAGATACAGTTCAAAGTAACTGGACATGGCCCTGAATGAAATGGGATATGCCCTGAGTCACCTAACTATTATGTGTCTGAGATTGAAAGAAATTCAAGTTTTCCTGCCTCTAGGTCCAGCACTCTATCACTGTGCCATCTAGCTCCAGGAGATTGTGATCAGAAGTTTTTCCAGAGCTTATGAACATTGAAGCAATGAATTCTGCAGGGAGAGAGGTTGTGCTATGTGAAACACTCCCCATATACAAGATTTTTCTTTATTTTCATTTCTCTAATGCTTTACATTGTGCCTTGCACGTGGGATAACAATTGAACTTTTAGCTTCATTATTTAGGAAACTTACAGTGGAAATTGCTGTCTGATAAATATAGGCATCTCCAATAAAACTTAAAATTTAAAATAAAAAAAATAACTAAACTATTGAGAAATTGTTAGTTGTCTATAGTACTGAGGATATTATATGTTAGAAGTTAGATACAAACTTTGATCTTCTTGATTTCAAAATCCACTTGTTAACCATTATGCCATGCTCTGTTGTATGTGATAAATGCTCATTGATTTTTGTTCAGTTTAATAGAATTTAGAGCATTTGAAATCTTTACATAAATAGCTAATTAGCATTACTGTATTTTCCCTATTAAATTTAAATATTATGAGGAAAACGAAATAAGTATTTGAAATGCTGTGAAACATAAAATATTGTACAAATTTAATTATTAATATTTTTCTTTAATTATTTAGGATAATAATTAAATCAAAGTATTGTTTGAACTTTAATTTCATCCTGATCTGATTGACCACATTATCACACACGCAAAGGGAAGCCAAATTTCTGGAACTATCTTGTCAGCTTGACTTAGTCTTATTCAACTCACCTAATCATATGAAGAACACTTCTTCCCCTAAGCAAGCACAGTACACACATTCTCACCATACAAATTAACTTTGTGACGAAAGCACCTTCATTAAAACTGCATTAGAACATCCTATTTCCTGCTATCCTATTATCTAGTTCTGAGAGAGGGAGGTTGAGATCCCCCACTATTATAGTTTTGCTGTCTATTTCTTCTTGCATCTCTCTGAACTTTTCCTCTAGGAATTTCCATGCTATACCATTTGGTGCATATATGTTTAGTATTGATATTGCTTCATTGTCTAAGGTACTCTTTAGTAAGATATAGTTTATTTCCTTCACTCTTTTAATTAGATCTATGTTTGCTTTTACTTTATCTGAGATCAGGATTGCTACCCCTGCTTTTTTGTTTTTTTTTTTTTTTTTAAATTCACCTGAAGCATAATAGATTCTGTTCCAGCCTTTTACCTTCACCCTGTATGTATCTCTATGCTTTAGATGTGTTTCTTGTAAACAACATATTTTGGATTCTGATTTTTAATAGTGTGCTACCTGCTTCTGCTTTATGGGAGAGTTCATTCCATTTACATTCACAGTTAAAATAACTAATTCTGTATTTCCTGCCATTTTATTTACCCTACATTATACTTTTCTCTTTCCTATCCCCTTTCCCTCCTCTCTAGTATTTCGCTTTTGATAAGCACTTCCCTCAAACAATCCTTCCCCTTTAGAGCTCCACCCAATTTTTTACAACTTTCCCTTAATTCTTCTGTTTTCCCTTCTATTAGTCTATTCCCTTTCTTTTTCCCCTTTCCCTCATGTTTCCTTATAAGGTAGGACAAGTTTCTTTTTGATACCCAATACATTTATTATTCTCTCAGAGCCAAATCTGATGAGATGAAGATTAACACAATTCTCATTCCCCTCCCTTTTTTCCTCTCAGTCATTATATGTTTTCTTTGCCTCTACATGTGATATAATTCCCCTTATTTTACTTCCTTTTCCTCTTCTTCCAGTGTTATCCCTTTTCTATCTCTATTTTCTTTTTCAGATTATCATATCATAATAATCATAAAATCACAATAATCATTTCATAATAATCATAAAATCACAATAATCATAATATAATAATAAAATCA
>JAJPUD010015412.1:0-35668 GCA_023553655.1 Myrmecobius fasciatus
GTTCTCTTCAACAATGATGTGATTCAAACCAGTTCCTATTGTTCAGCGATGAAGATAGTCATATACATCTAGAGAGAGGCCTGTGGGAACTGAGTGCGGACCACAACACAGCATTTTAACGCTTTCTGTGAATATCTCCATGCATTTTGTTTTCCTTCTTAGGTTGTTTTTTCTTCTTCTCTTTCTAGATCTGATGTTTCTTATGCAGTAAGATAACTGTATAGATATGTATACATATATTGTATTTGTCATATAATTTATCCTATTTAGCATGTATTAGATTACCTGTCATCTAGGGGTGGGGGTGGGGGTTTTTTTGGTCTTGTCCTGGGAAAAAAAAGTTTTTGCAAAGATCAATGTAGAAAAATCACTCATATGTTTTGTAAATAAAAAGCTTTATAAGAAAAAAGAAAAGACCATTGTGCCATTGTTGGTAGAGCCAAGATGGCGGAGTGAAGATGCTGACTCTCTGTTTCGTCCTCTGACCTTCTCTCAAATCAACAATAAAATAAGCCTCTGAATTGATTTTAAGTCAACGAACGGAGAAATATTTGGTCTAGGAAACACTGCTTGCAGAAGTTACCTTTGAAGAACTTCATAACAGGTCTGTTTCAGTCAGGCAATGGGATAAGCAGTTTGCTCAGTGTAGCTCCGAAACTGAGGGCAGCTCCAGAACCGAGGGAAGAGAACTGGGTGGGACTCAGCTCAGCATGGCAGAAACTCCAAACACCTGGGGAGTGTATCTGAGGCACTCGGGACACTCTGCCCTGACTGGGGGCAGGTGTTTGGCAGATTTGCCTTTTTATAAGGAGTAAATTGGGCAAAGTCCTAACCCCACCAGCCCAGCACCGGAAGTTAATTAGCAGAATTGCCCCAGGGCAAACTACCACAGCCATTGCTTCTCTAGCTTTAAACAGACCCCAAGCTTTCTAAAAAATGAGTAAGAGGCAGAAGAGAGCTCTCACCATAGACAGCTTTTATGGAGAGTAAGAAGGGCAGACTCCAGATCCTGAGGTTCCTATAGGCAAAGCAACTCCAGAGGAAGCCATCAAGGGAGATATAACCTGGTCCCCCTTCCACAAGGCCTTCCTGGAAGACTACATAAAGAATCTCAAAAGAGAGCTAGATGATAAATGGGGAAATGAATTGAGATCAGTGCAAGAAGAATATAATGCTCTGCAAAAGAGATATGAAAAAGACACCAATTTATTGAAAAACAAAATTGGTGAAGTGGAAAAAGTATGCAATGAACAAATTGGCCAGTTACAAAAGGAGCTAAAAAAGGTAACTGAAGAAAACGACACATTAAAAATAAGAATTGAACAAATGCAAGTGAATGACTCAATAAGACTTCAAGAATCAGTCAAATAAAAACAAAAAAATGGAAAAAATAGAAGAAAATATGAAAT
This sequence comes from Myrmecobius fasciatus, assembly GCA_023553655.1. Lineage (NCBI taxonomy): Eukaryota > Metazoa > Chordata > Mammalia > Dasyuromorphia > Myrmecobiidae > Myrmecobius > Myrmecobius fasciatus. Next base: position 1,410 of record JAJPUD010015412.1, read on the forward strand.
ATCTCCTAGGAAAAACAACTGACCTAGAAAATAGATCTAGGAGAGACAATCTAAGGATTATTGGACTTCCTGAAAGCCATGATTAAAAAAAGAATCTAAACACTATCTTCCAGGAAATCTTAAAAGAAAACTTCCCTGATGTTTTAGAATCAGAAGGCAAAATCACCATCAAAAGAATTCACCAATCACCTTCTGAAAGAGACCCCAAAATTAAATCCCCAAGGAATATCGTGGCTAAATTTCAGGACTATTGCACCAAGGAAAAGATATTGCTAGCAGCTAAAAAGAAACAATTCCAATACCGAGGATCTATGATTGGAATCACACATGATTTGTCATCCACCACATTGAAGGATGGAAGGGCCTGGAACCAGATATTCCAAAAGGCAAAAGAACTTGGATTACAGCCAAGAATAACCTATCCAGCTAGAATGAGTATTATCCTCCAGGGAAGAAGATGATCATTTAATGATATAGGTGAATTTCACCTATTTCTAATGAAAAGACCAGATCTGAACAAAAATTTGACCTCCAAACACAGAACTCAAGAGAAGCATAAAAAGGTAAAAAGGAAAGGACTCTTGAGAACTTTATTTCTACTACGGGGATACTTAAAGATTGGGGGTATAATTGGATATTACTTTGATAATATGAAAAAGAAAACTAGAGTGGGAAAGGCTATCATACTGGGGGAAAGAGGGAAAAGGTGGTAAAATAAGGTTAAAAAAGGGAGGTAAAAATAAGGTAAAATCTCATGAAGAGGCAAAGAAAACCTAATATAATTGAGGGAAAGAAGGGAGAGGGATGAGCATTGTATAAATCTTACTCTCATCATATTGGGCTCTAAAAGTGTATATCAGACACATTTGGTTTCACAGAGAAACTTGTCTTTCCTTATAGGGAAATGGGAGGGAAAGAAGGAAAAGAAAGGGATAGACTAATAGAAGGGAAATTAGAAGAATCAGGGGAAAGGAGTTAAAAAGGAGGAGGGGCTCTAAAAGGGGGAAGATTGTTTGGGGGAGGGGGTCATCAAAAGCAAAATACTGAGGAGGGGGGAAGGGAGAAAGGGGAAAAGAAAGGGAAAAACATAACTCGGGTAAATAAGATGGCGGGAAATACAGAATTAGTTATTCTCATTGTGAATGTGAATGGGATGAACTCTTCCATAAAGTGGAAATGGAGAGCAGACTGGATTAAAAACCAGAACCCAACAATATGTTGTCTACAAGAAACACATCTAAAGCATAGTTACACATACAGGGTGAAGGTAAAAGGCTGGAACAGAACCTATTATGCTTCAGGTGAACAAAAAAAAAAAAGCAGGGGTAGCAATCCTGATATCAGATCAAGTAAAAGCAAAGATTGATCTAATCAAAAGAGATAAGGAAGGAAACTATATTTTATTAAAGGCTACCATAGATAATGTAGCAATATCAATACTAAATATGTATGCTCCAAGTGCAATAGCATCCAAATTCCTAGGGGAGAAATTAAGAGAGATGTAAGAAGAAATAGACAGAAAAGACCATTGGATTTGTCCATTAAAAGACCATAGCTAACTTTGGAGAGAGCTTGGAAGCTAGATTGTAGAAAATTAAAGAGTAGAAACAGAGGAAGTAGTGATACATTCACAAGATGTTTAGCCACAAAATGAAAGAAAATATCGAACAAGAGTTAGCAGGACTTGAAAGATCAAGTGAGGGTGTTTTGAGGATGTGCAAAACATGGGCATGTTTGTAGCAGTAGGGAAGAAGCTACTAGACAGTGACAGATTGAAGATAAGTAATAGATTAGGAATTATAGAGGGAGCAATCTGCTGAAAGGGACAGGATGGAATGGGGTCACTTGCACAAGGAATAATTTGATTTGGTAAGGAAAAGGATCATTTCTTAATTTGAGACAAGGAGAAAAAAAGAAGTGATAAAAAGCATCTGAGTGATAAGAGTTGAGGAGAGGAAAAGAGGGTGATTACAGCAACTGATCTCAATTTTTTGTGTAAAATATGAGGCAAACTTCTCAAAGGAGAGGGTGGAGAGAGGGGGAGCCTTGAGAGATTTGAGGAAGGATGTAAAGGTTTAGAAGAACCATTGTGTGAAATGGGATAGTGAATTGATGAGGATAGCATAGTAGGATTGTCTATCAGCAATGAGGGTCCAGTGGAGGCTCTATTAACATAAATTTGTAGTGGACCCGATCAGAATGGTTTCATGATTTTTTTGCCTTTATCCAGCAATGAGTGTGTAGGAGAGAAGATAAAGTAATGGTGTGACTGATCCAAGGCTAAAGATTGCCAGGGCATAACTGATGATATGACAGTAGGACAAGATTCTCAAGAGAAAAGGGTTGTGTATAAATTTACCAGTTAACCAACAGGTCAAGTTGAGAAAAGGAGGAAGATGTGCCTAATGCAGAAATTTCTACATGGTTGTTTCAACTGAAACTATATGTGGACGTCAATCAAGGGGTAACTTCCATAGGCCAGGACATCCCTGTTCCTCAAGAAACGTGTATCCATGTGGGAAGTGGAAAATAAAGCAAGCAATAATGTAGAAAATATATTCAAAGCATTTTAAAGGTGACATAAACAACTTGAGTCAGGAAAATGTTTCCCTCATGAGCAGGAACTTGAAACAAGCTAAGGATTTCAAGTATGTGACACAGCCTGCAACACAATGTAGGAAATACAACACCAAGTAAGTCTTTTAGTCTGGAAGGTAAAGTGAATGAAACTGAGTCATATGAAATCAGTGCAGAAAGATAAGTTGGAATTAGATAGAGAAGCACATTTAATGTCAGTATTTGATATTAGAAAGATAAACAAGATGGTACTTTTTAAATTTCTCTTTTTTTATTTCAAAGGTTGATATCAAGATTGAAGAAGAAACAACCAGCAATAAGAACTTGGACAGCAACCAAATACCCATATGAAGTACATAATGGTCATCTCCATTGTAATTGTCCTGATGTTTCAGTTTATTACATCTGGAGTGAGTAGTCCGTGTTACCCATATATTCTGTGCCTCCTTTCTAGTGCAGGAGAACAAAATTGGGTGATTCTAGGGTTCAGACACAAAGAAGCCATGATGTTAATATAAGGGATGGAAAATAACACTGATGAGGGAAATAGTCTTTACCATTCTAGTTTCTTTAAACTAAAATTCATCCATCTTAAAATGCCAAGGCTGGTTGGTAAATGAACAGAGCAGTGCTAGGACCTATTATGTACCTTTCTTTAAGGATCTCAGTGACTAAAAAGGGGGGGAAAAGGAAAATCTCAGTGATTCTCCCTATTCCAAGGATGTGACTGATATAAATCAATTCATAGGCATTGGTTAAGTACCTGCTAAGTATCTGGCACTGTACTAGGCATCAGAGAGAGTTGACTTTCAAAGTTGTATATCTACTGAGAGGATCACAGATATAGGATTAAATTGAAACAAGAAGCATTTAGTTTAGAAGGAAAGAAAAATTCAAAGCATTGAAAATGATTGTATAACAATGCAATTAACCAATGGAAATATAAAAATTTCAGCACTCAGTTTTTGCATTTTATTTTTTTTATTTAGTCATGTTCAACTCTTTGAGACCCCCCATTTGGGGTTTTCTTGACAAAGGTAATAAAGTGGTTTGCCATTTCTTCCTTTAATTCATTTTCTAAAGGAAGAAACTGAGGAAAATAGAATGTCATATAGTTGACTTGCTCAGGAACATACAGCTAACAAAATATCTGAGGCCAGATATGAATTCAGTTCCTCTAGCTCCAGGGCCATCACCCTATTCTATCTACCACCTGGGTCCCTAGTCTTTGCAAAGGTATATTTACTTCAAAGATAGAGCAAAAACGAAAACAATCCTATCACCACCATCACTTTGGTCTCTTGGAAAGGATTAGGGATTAGGAGCACAGAGTTTAACTCACTTCCTAAATAGCATTAGTCCCACCAAGTTACAAGTCTCCCCCAAGATTCCAACTTGTGTCCCAAGACCCTGGCTTCTTAGGACTTCCCTTTTGTCCTAATGATAACATACAAACTGGATTCCTGGGATCCAATGTCCCTATAAATTCAAACTCCCAGATCCAGGATTTCATTCCCTCTACCTCAAACTGAAAAGGACAAAGAAAACAAGAATAAAATGCCAAGTCCAATACAGGATTACAAGTCCTAAGGAGAGGGGATAGTGCCCACAGGCCTTTTCCCAATTGCTATATGGTGACTATGCTTTGGATGAGCATGACCTTCACCCCAGGAAATCACCAAAAAAACATGACTATCTCTGCCTCAGGTAGATTTAAAGACAGACAATTATGGTTAGACATCCAATAGAAAAAAGGCAGCTCCCTGGCATATAGCAGGCCACCACAGGATGTTGCCTTCCAAGAGTCCCTAATTTCCTGCCACATGGACACTTACATGTGAGGTGATCTGGGCATGTGTCCCATTGCATAAGCCCTTTAGCTACTTGTGTTCAACCATTCTTGTTGCTTTGAATTTTTCTTGCCCTCTAACATAAATCCTTCTTGTTTCAGTTGATCCCATAACCTATGATCCTCTCCCTAGTAGATATTAAGCCTCTTAAGAGGATAAACTACTCCATTTTCTTTTCTTTGCATCCTCATAATTAAGAGTTAACAAACATGTATCAAATGACTACTATGTGCCAGGAACTATGTTAAACAAAGGGAATACAAAGAAAGGTAAAAATACTCCCTGCTCCTAAAAGGCACACTTTCTTTTTTTTTTAATTAAAGCTTTTAATTTGCAAAACACATGTATGGGTAATTCTTCAACACTGGCCCTTATAAAGCTTTCTGTTACAAATTTTTCCCCACTAGTCCCCACCCCTCCCCTAGATGGCAGGAAATTCATTACATGTTAATTATGTTAAAATACTTGACAAATCGAATATATGTATGCATATTTCTACATGTAGCATTGTTGAGGCACACTTTCTTTAAATGACAAGATGATGTATAAAGATTACATACAAATAAGACAAGTAAGTACTGAATAAAATTCCATTGAATTATATTGAAGAGAATCAAAAGACAATTCTGATTGGCAATATTTCTGACCAAGATGATTCCTTCTACAAAGAAGAAACACCACTAACCTAAATAATTTCCAACTCATAATTTATATCAATTATGAACCAAAGATGAGATTCCCCAGCAATGGAAAATTAAGTTTAGAGTTTTGATGTACTAGAGGAAGGGATGAAGGGAAAGAAGGAAAAAAATTTGGGGAACATAAGGTTTCACAAGGGTGAATGTTGGAAAATTTATATGCATATGTTTTGAAAATAAAAGGTTTTAATAAAAAAGTTTTGACTGCCAAATAGAACAATAGGCATATTCATGTCAAAATAAGTAATAAGATCTGTTTTCTTGATTTGAACTGTGACAATGTAAGGGACATTTCTCTACTGATCTAATTGTTAGTTCTGACTCCTTTAGGGAATACAGATTGCTGATTACTTTTTTGACTCAAAGAAGAGGAGAGAAAAATAAAGAGATAGGGGAAAGGAGAGATGAAGGAAAGAGAGAAGAGAGAGAGAGACGGAAGAAGGAAAGAGGGAAAGAGAGAAAGACAGAGAGAGAACAAGAACTTAAAATATTAATTCTTGATTTTGACTTAATGCTATTGGTCTTCACTCTTGCCCAAGGTTTCAAATGTGGAATTTGAATCTAGATCCTCTGTCTTAAAAGTCATTGAATGTTTTTTCACCACCAGTTTGCCATTAAAAACACAGATGTTGTGAAAATCATCACTAAATTTCACCAAAATGATCAAAAAAAGAGCCATTTTAACATTATAGTCATTGGACATGTAGACTCTAGCAAGTCCACCTCTAGGGGCAACCTCATCTACAAATATGAAATTGATAAGAGAAACATTGAGAAGTTCATAAAGGTGGCTGCAGATGAAAAGGGATCCTGCTACAATGCCTAGCTCTTGAGTAAGCTAAAGGATGAATTAATGTGGCATCACTATTGATATCTTCCTGTGGAAATCTGAGACCAGAAAGTATTTTGAGACCATTGTTGATGTTCCAAGGACATAGAAAGTTTATCAAGCACATAAATACAGGTACATCTCAGGCTGACTATGCTATCCTAATTTTTGTTGCTAGTCTTGATGAATTTGAAGTTGAATAGGCAGACCTGGGAATGTGTCCTTCTGACCTCCACAGTAGGTATAAAATGCCTGTTCTTGGTGTCAACAAAATAGATTTTAATGCTGCCCTTCCTATGATCAGAAGAGATAGGAGAAAATTGTTGGGAAAGTAAGTACCTATATTCCCAGCTTCTCACACTGTGCTTCATAAACTCTTGTGGGGTATTGTAACCAAAGGTGAAGGTCACTAAATTATGATTTATTATCAATAAATGTTTTGTTTGCATACCTACTTGATATTTATATACCTGGAGTCATTTCTCTGGCAGAAAGGGATCATAAGTGGAAGTTTAAGAAGCCCTGCCTATATTAAGAAAATTGACTAAACCCTGGCACAGTAGCTTTTTTAAGCCTATTTCAAGTTGATTGGTGAAAACATGCTGGAACCAAGCTCTAATACAAGGGATGGAAAGTCATTTGTAAAGTTGACAAGGCAAGTAGAACCATGTATCTTGAAACTTTGGATTACATTGCACAGGCAACTCATCCTGTGAATACCCCTCCACGATGTCTACAAGACTGATGATATTGGTACTGTACCTGTTAACCACTGGTGTTCTAAAACGAGTGGTCACCTTTGCCCTAGCCAGTAATTTACTTCATTTTGTTGAAATGCACCATGAAATTTTGAATGAGGCTCTACCTAGGAATAATGTTAGTTTCAATATCAAAAATGATAACAAGAATGATCCATAGAGGCCGAGTAGAGATGGCAGAGGAAAGACAAGGACTCAGCAGAGTTATCCCCCAATCTGTTGCAAATACCTTTAAATAATGACACTAAACAAAAGCAGAACCTGTAAAAAGACAGGAAAACAATTTTTAGTCCAAGAAAACTTAGAAGATCAGCAGGAAAAATTTGGGGTGAGAGTGGAGTGCAATCTAGTAAAAGTTGCACCACTGCAAACCAGGTCCCAGAGAACCAAGAACAGGCTTTGGAGGATAACTGAATCATTGGCAGCCAAGGTACTTTCCAGACCTATCAACTCACAGGTGGTAAGGGGATCTGACAACAGATCAGATGGAGATTTACAGGAATCTCTTTGCTGAAGCCACGGGCAGGATTTTGTTGCATTACCTATATTTAGATCTGGGTCATTTGGCTCTGGGTTTCAGTCCCGAGTAGTGCTATTGCTAGAAACATTAACACAGCAGCTCTTACAGCCACAGTGGGGCAAGGTCCCTGGTTAAAGTACCAGGATCGAAAAGAGTCCTTGTGGTCACTTACAAACCACTGCACAGGACAGGAAAATAGTAAACACACATCTCTCCCTAGATGATACCACTTTAAAAAGGCCAAAAACTTAGAGCTCCCCTCAATTACCTCTGAAAACAGCTGGACAAAAAGCTTACAAGAGTTTTTGGATTGGAAGAGTAATCACTCTACTTGGGAAACAGTCTCACGTTAGCATAAAATTAAAAGAAATGGGTTAGAAAATGAGCAGAAAAAAATTCTCACCATAGAGAATTACTACAGGGAAAAAAAAGAACAAAACACACACTCAGAAGACAGCAAGCCTGCATCCATTGCCTCGGTAAAAAATATAAATCGAATAGAAAGACTCAAAAAAAATTTTGAAAATCAAACAAAGAAGTAGAGGAAATTTTAGTAAGAGAAGTGAGAATGATGCAAGAAAATCATGGAGGAAAAAAATTGATAGAAGGGAGGGCAGTTTGGGGGCCATAAAAGTCAGAAGCAAAATACTTTTGAGAATGACAGGGCAAAAGTAGAAAGAGAAAAAGTAGAATAAACAGGAGGAAAATGGGATAGAGGAAATATATAGTTGGTAATCAATACTGTGAAAAAAATTTCTAGTGAGTTTCCCTGAGAAAGACTTTATTACTCAAATATACAGAAAAGTACATCAAATTTATAGGAATAAGAGTCATTGTTCAATTAATAAATGGTCAAAGACTGTTTTCAGATGAAGTAATTGAAGTTCTCTATTGCCATATAAAAATGCTTTAAATTGCTATTGATTAGAAAATTTCAAATTAAAACAATTCCCATATACTACCTCACATATGTCAAATTGGCTATTATAACAGAAAAAAGAAAAGAAAAAAAAAACCAATGTTGAAGGGCATATTGGACAACTCAACCACTAATGCACTGTTGGTAAAGTTGTAAACTGATTCAACCCTTCTGGAGAGTATATGGAACTATGTCCAAAGGGTATAAAAACCATGCATACCCTTTGACCAAACAATATCACTACTAGGTCTGTATCTCAAAAAGATAAAAAAAGAAAAGAAAGGAACCTATGTGTACAAAAATATTTATACCAACTTTTTTAGTGGTGTCAAAGAATTGAAATTAAGGGGATGTCCATCAACTGGGTGAATGGTTGAATAAATTGTTGCACATGATTGTGATGGATTGTGCTTTAAGAAATGATGATCAGGATACATGATACAAAGTGAAATGAACAAAACTAGGAGAACATTGTAGACACTAAGAGCAATCTACTATGAATAATTTAACTATTCCCGACTATACAATGACCTAAAACAATTATGTAGGACTTCTGATAAAAGGTGCTAATCCATCTCCAGAGAAAGAATTGTAGAATCTGGATGCAGATCAAAGATCGTCTTTACTTTCTTATTTTTCTTGGAGGGTTTTTGTATGTTTTTTCTCTCACAGAATGACTTGGATGGAAATATGTTTTACATGACTATACATGTACAAATTATGTCAAATTGCTTACCTTCTCAAAGAGGGAGGGACACAAATTAGAACTTAAAATATGAAAAAAATGTCAAAATTGCTTTTTTTCATATAATTGAGGAAAAAGAAAATATTAAATAAGAAAAAAGGCAGGAGAACTTGAGGGACAATATTAAAAAGAAGAAGAATATATACCCATGGAAACAACTGGCTTCACTATGCAGGTTGTTATCCTGAACCTTTTTGGTCAAATCAGGAATGACTATGCATCTGTTCTGCATTGTCTCATGGCTGATTTTGCTTGCAAGTTTCATGAACTGAAGTTTCATTCTGATCAGCAGTTGGAAAATGGCCCTAAATTCCTGCAACCTAGTGTTGTTGCATAATTGACATGGTTCCAGGCAAGCCTTTATGGAGAGAGCTTCTCTGATTGTCCTCCTCTTGGTCATTTGATGTTCGTGATATGAAGCAAACCATTGAGGTTGTTGTCATCACAGCACTTAACAAGAAGGTCTGATGGAGCTGGCAAGGTCACAAAATTTGTCCAGAAGGCTAAATACATATTCTATACAAAACCTGGCATTCCAAAACAGATTAGTGGGTGGAAGACAGGTCTCAAAACTGTTTGTGTCAATTGGCCATTTAAATGTAATAGTCAAAGACTAGTTAATGATTATAATATATCACAAAAGCTTCAGGAGGAAAAGAACATTTTGTGGACATTCATTTAGTGGCAGATTTACCTTACTAGATTTTAAAAATCAGTCATTTTAAAACAGAAATAATTTGACCAAAAATTTGTCACCAAATTTTGAGATCATTAAAATAGTTTAATACAGGAGGAGGGAAACAATGGATGACCTCCATTGTGCCATGGTGTTTCCCAGTGTACACTTGTACCTATTGTCCTCAGCATTATGGAAAAAAATAATTAAGCAAAATAGCAGTTAGATAAACCCAAATAGTCTTATTTCAACAAAGGTAAAATTGCTCTGAACAATGTTCCAATCCTCCAAGGCAAAGTTTTATATTTTTATAAGTTTAAAGAGTAAATGAAGTAAGCAATAGTGGGAAAATAATCAAGAATGTTATATTGTTTTGTGGTCTCCATGTAATTCTGTGATCATCTAAGTTTTATATTCTTAAGCAAGTAGTTGCTTAAGGAATGTCTTGATTTTATAACAATATGACTGACGTATCAGTCCTTCTCCTTTCCAGGAAACACTGGAATTGCCTAAAAATGCAATGACCTTTGAAAATAATTCTTTTGATGACCAATATGTGGGCTGTGAAGACTCCATGAATATAAGGGCAAAAAAGCTTTTAAAAAAAGAAAGGGCAATAAACCCAAATTTCAACAAAGCTTGGAGAAAAGCAGAAAAACTTTGGAAAACTATATCTCCTGACAAGAAAAAAATGGAGAAGCTATTTGAAATTGCTGTCATTGTTTATACGATGGAAGAATATAAGATTTATCAAGCTTTTAATCAAGCAGTAAAAAGATGCTGTGAGTCCGTGGAAGCTTATGTGAAAAACTTCCATTTCAAAGCTCTCCATTTCTATCTGACCAGAGCTATCCAGACCCTGAAAGGACCCTGCAGACATGTTTACAGAGGGGACTCTGTGAAGCAGTACCCTGATGGGACAGGAGAGATGCGCTTTGGTCAATTTGCTTCAACCTCTCTAAATCTAAATGAAGCCAAAAAATTCTCAGGTGACTCAGGGACTATCTGCCACGTGTACACATGTGAGGGAGCTTCCATTGAACATTTATCTGTCTATCCTGAGGAAAGGGAGGTGCTAATTCCCCCATATGAGGTGTTCGATGTCTCTGGCTTCTCTGAAGATTCCAAAGGCATTACAGTGGTTCATCTAACTCACAAAAGAATATCTAGCAAGTATAGCTGTGCCTTAGAAGGTGAGTTGGGGTCTGGTACAAGGTAAGACTTGGGTTGGGCTCTGGAGAGATCAGATTGGAGGTCATAATATATGTGCTGCCATTTACTACACTGGTAGTCTTGGATCAATTTCTACTCCCAGCACTTACTAGCTTTCTAACCAGAGGTTGAACTAGACAGTCAGGGTTGAACTGAACAGTCACTGGAGTCCCTTCCAAACTGCTTCCATTTAAGGAGGAAGAGAAGGAGGAGAAGAAAGAGAAAAAGGAAGAGGGCACATAGGTGGTAAGAAGAAGAGCTAGGACAGAAATCCAGCACGTCTTGGCTCCAAATCCACTGGTCTTGGTACTACAGCACTGTAGACTATGGTGAGATAGTTCCAAAAAGCATAGTATGTTAGGAGTGGGAAATTCAGAACTTCTGCTAACTAAAAATTAGTCTCTGAGTCTGCTTTAAACCAGTTATTCTTGGAGCCCAGCCAGTGGTGTTGGTTCAGGAAGATATTCTTGTGGACTTCAGTATGAATAAGTGAAGGAGATTGGGCAGTTTCCGTTCCTATGAAGCACTTTAGAAAAACACAGATTGCTTCTGCCTAGAAGGCATGAGTATGACCTAGCCTGAGAAACAAAGACTTGAGGCAACATTTAGTCATATCCTCCAATCAAAAACAGACTTCCTCAGGAAGGAATTAGTTCCCCATGATTCCAGATCTTAAGTTGGTGGTTGTTATCTGTTCTTGAAGAGGACTAAATTGACATCCCTATGTTAGAGTCAAGTTTACACTGTGTCCAAACATGGCTGATCAGACCAATATGACTTTGGAATGCTCTGACACAGGTCAGACACAAATAGTCCCTATGAACATTTGGAGTGTCTTCTCTAACTGTGCACATGTTGTGTTTCTTCAGAACTACTTCAATTCTGCTTTGCTCATAGAGCATAGCATCTTTTCTGTTGAAGACACTGCACACTGGGTGATAAGCCAGTGTCTCTCATGTTATAGGTCAATTCTAAAGTTCTTAAGAGAGATCTTGAGAGTATCCTTATATCGCTTTTTCTGACTATCTTGTGAACACTTGTCCTATGTGATTTTTTTACAAAGCAGTCTTTCTAGCAAGTGTACATTTGGCATTTGAACAATGTGCCAATCCAACAGAGTTGTGCTCTATGCAGCAGAGTTTGAATACTTGGCAGTCTAGTTTGAAAAGAATCTGTGTCTGATATCTTATCCTGCTGGGCAATCTTCAGAATGTTCCCAAAGCAACTTAAATGGAAGAGATTCCATTTCCTGGCATGGCATTGGTACACCATCGAGGTATACAACATGAGGTCAGCACAATGCTCTATAGACCTTCAGTTTGGTAGTCAGTCAAGTATCTCTCTTCTCCCACCCTTTCCTTTGGAGCCTTTCAAACAAAGAGCTAGCTCGAGCAAGGTATGTGCCAACCTCATTGTCAGTGTGTACATCCCGAGAAATTATTCTGCCAAGGTAAGGGGACTAATCCGTAATTCAAAACTTCACCATTTGCTCTAACTGATGGCTTTACATATGGATGGTGTGGTGTTGGCTGATGGAGTAACCTGTGTTTTCTTAATGTTAATTGTTAGATGAAAATTAGCCCAAGCAGCACAGAATCAATCCATACCTTGTTGCATCTCAGCTTTAGAGGTTGCATTGACTGCACAATCAAGTACACTTGACTGTGATAAAGCAGAGGATAACTGGACCACCCTTAGGAGATGAGAGAATTCTCAAATAGAGATTGGACTCAATGTTCCCTAAGGTCCTTTCCAACTCTAAGGTTTTATGGATAAGATGGGTGATATATGGTTGACTCTATGACCTGGATAGTCAAGAGGCAGTGCAATCTGGGGAAAACAGCACTGCATTAGGAGCCAAAGAATCTGGGTTCAAACTTTGGTTATGCTATTTCCTACCCGTGGGGCAAGCTATTGTTTCATTTCACTGGGCCCCCATTTCCTCATCTTTAAAATAAGAGAGTTGGATGATCATTTCTAAGGTCCCTTCCAGCTCTGAATATGAAGCTATAACTTAGATTCCAGTTTTCTCATGTTCTTCATTTCTGCCTTTATCCTCTCTGGAGACCCTTTCATGGAGGGGGAGAGAGATCAAGGATGATAGGCCACCAGCTATTTTCATGAATAGAAGGCACAAGCCAGTTCTGCCAAATGAGCAATGCAGACTGGACTGGGATGGCCCTGGGATAGTGGGAGGATTGGGACTTAGAGAATGGAGTAAGGAGTCTGGTCCTATCCTATTTCATCAGGTCCTTCCTAAAGCTGTGATGGAGCCAATTACAAGGGCTGGGATGAGCTGAGATGAGATGTTTTGAATCAATTCCTTTTAGATCTTGGAAGTAAGACTTTTATTGGAGAAAATTACTGCAAAGATATTTTTTCCAATGACAATAATAATGATCATAGCTGGAATTTACACTTTATATTATGCAAAGCACTTAACAAGCATTATCTCATCCTACTTTTAAGGTACGTACTCCAGGACTTAAGATCATCAATTTCAACCCTGTAATATCACAAATGGGAAAACTGAAGACAGAGGACAATGATCATTGCACAGTCATGTGATTCTTAAGAGACAGAAATGAAATCTAGATCTTTTGGCTCCAAATATAACTGTTCGTTTTTCCACAGATTCATAGCTTTTTAATTTTGATTATTATTTGATTATGTTTATTTTCTTTTCTTTTGATTACATGTATCGTTCATTTTAATATATTGAGTTCCAAATTATTTCCTGGCATAGTTTCCTCCCTGATCAGTGAGAAAGCAAGGTCTTTTCTTAAGTTCTGGGCCCTGCCTACCTCATGCTGTCATCTGGCTACATCACTGGTGGGAGGTATTAATGAATTAACTAATGATTATGATTATGATGATGCTGTATCTTATATCTGACACTCTATTTTACTTCTCTTCACCTTTTCCTCTTAAAATCCCTGGTACCCCTCAAAACTCAGCTTACATGCAATCCATCCCTCCTTCTGCAATATATAATATATAATGTAATCCCCCTGATCTCCTGCAACTGATAATATTTTCCTCTTTTTTATTTTTTATGTATCTTCTATCAATGTATCTATCTATCAACCTATGTATAGTTACTAGTATCTAACTACCTCTCTGATACACTTGTCATGTCCTTGAATGAAGAGTATTAAAGTATAAGATTATAAGTAAAATGAGTAGTTTTTAAAAGTATCTTCTATTTATTTTGAATGTATCTTCTATCTATGCATAGTAGTATCTATCTAACTACCTCTCAGCTACATTCGTCATCTCCTTAAATAAGGAGTATTAAGGTATAAATATTAGTACCAATTAAAATATAATGGGGAAGATAAAATGTGTCTTGTATCTTGTTTCTATGTATGTATCCGTGTATATCTGTTAATTATGTGTATATAGATACTAGTATCTATCTCAAAATTATCTTATATTTGTTTTCTGTGTGTCTACTACCTATGAAATGCATCTATCAAATAGATCTTTTTATTATCTATCTGAATAATGAGTATTAAAGTATAAGATTACAAGTACTAAGTATTAAAATATAATGAATATTAAAAAGCATCATATTTGGTATGTATCTTGTATCTATCTTTTAGGGATATTGATATCTATAGAGTATATTTGTCATCTTGAATAAATATTAAAATATAAATCTATAAGTATTACAGTATAAGGAGTATAAATATGTCTTGAATATATCTTGTATCTATCCAAATATCTATGTACCTATGTATCTCTCTGGGTATTCTGAAGATCATCTGCAGAATAACATCAGAAATAGAGGTTCTTTTTTGAACTAAACTGCCAAGCATTCCACCTCTACTACAGAAAGCACAACTCCATTGGGCTGGCCACATTTTTCAAATGCCAAATATACACTTGCCAAAAAGCTTATTCTATGGAGAATTCGCACAGGACAAGTGCTCACAAGGTAGTCAGAAAAAGCAATATGAAGATACTTTCAAGGTCTCTCTTAAGATATTTAGAATTGACCTATGACATGGGAGACACTGGCCCAGGACCACCCAGCATGGTGTGCCCTCCTCAGAGAAGACGCCATTCTCTATGATCAAAGAAGTGAACTGGCTCAAAAGAAACATGAGATGCACAAAGTTAGAGAAGCCACCCCAAATATTCATAGGGACTATTTGTGTCTGACCTGTGATATAATATTTCACGTTCATATTCATAGTGGTCAGCCACAGTCAGACACACTGTAACTCAACTCTAACATAATGATGTCATTTGGGTCCTCTTCGAGAACAGAGGACAACCAACCAAGAACTAGTATCTATCTACGGTGTGACCTTGAACATAATTATTTAATCTTTCTTTGCCTCAATTTACTCATTTGTAAAATGAGGAAAACAATAATACCTACTTTTCACAATGGTTATGAGGATCAAATGGGATAATATTTGTAAAATCTTAAAGTATTCTATAAATGATAACAATGAGGATAATAGTGATGATGAAGATAATTATAATGTGGAAAGGACTCATAATGAGCTGGTAGAGTTGGGCACAGGCATTGACTTTGCAAATCTAAATCATTTGACAGACATTTCCTGAAACCAACTGTGGGCAGTACAATGTGCCTAGCCTAGCAGAGTAAGGCATGCCTATTTCCCTGAAAACTGCAAGACTCATTGGACAAAAAAAATCACAAAGTCACAGACTCTTGGACCATTTGAAGAAATGAAGTATCTACCATATCTTGTGAAAACCTGTTCTGTGTTTTAAAAGCCTTTGAAATGCCTCCTGAAACTCAGTTGAAATCTGTTTCTTTGTAAGTTGCACCCCAGTACTAGGAGTCATAAAGAAAAGTGTAACACAATTTGACCATGTCATTGTCCAGTGCTTGAGACCGCAATCATGACTATACATCCATCAGTCTATATACAAGATAATAAGAGATCATACTTATATGTTCTTTTGCCTTGCAAGATTTTTTCTGTGCATTATCCTTAAAAACAATGCTAGGCAGTATGTCAGAGTAAGCAGTGAATTGCTGTTACCTTCCCATGTTAACATCTGGGGAACCATAAAATAGTAGCCCTAAAGAGGTCCTGTAGCAGAGAAACAAGCAAGGAGACAGGTTGAAACAACCTTTTAGCCCAGGAAAATAGTAGGATCTGCAAGAAGGGTCCCTTTCACTCAAGGAAGAGGTAGGGGCTCAGTCCAAGAGAGGAAAGTTCCCAGCAAACTAGTAGCATGCCCCACTTCAACGAATCAGACAGAGATCCTGAGCCCCAAGATGGTGGAACAGACAAATGCCAACACCAAGACTCCTCAAGTGCTTTCACAAAATCTTGGGAGCCTGCTGGACTCCAAATCTGGAAACCACCACATTCCCCAGGTAGTCCCTAGCAATTAGACATCCTCCAGCAGCTAGACCACCACATACTTCAGCACAGCCCTGGGACATTAAGAATCCATCTGTGTCCAGATTGGTGGTAGCACCTGGAAATTACAGAAGGAGCCCACCTGGCCTCAGTACACAGCAGACACCATCACTAGAATCCTAACTCAACACTGGGTAAGTTGCCAGGCACCAATAATTTTCAATAACACCAGCCAAACTCTACTCCTCTCCCTCAGTCAGCATCAGAGAGGAGCGTTTCCCATAGGCCTTAGGACAACATCAATGCAGCACCAGGTAAATATCCTGGCCTGTAGCTACTAGAACAAGAAGCCTGAGATAGTACTCCTTCTATCCTGGGAGCAGAGCTCAAATTTAAAGGAAAGGAAAAGGGGAGAGACCGGGACAGAAACAGGGAGAGATAGACAGACAGGCAGACACAGACATGGAGGAAGAAAAAGAGAAAGAAGGGAAGGGAAGGGAAGGGAAAAGCCAAAAATAAAAAATAATTTGGCCATAAAAAGTTATTAAGGTGACAGAGAAGACCAAGATACAAACTCAGAAGAGGACAACAATGTCAAAACAGCTATGGGCAAAACCCAAAAAATAAATGGGAAGTGGTCTCAAGCCCAGAAAGAACTCATGGAAGAGTTCAAACATGAATTATCTTCATCATCATTATGAGGCAGTCAAATGCATTTTTAAAAAATGAAAAAAATGGAAGAAAACATCAAATACTTCATGGGAAAAACAATAGACCTGGATCCAAGACAGAGAATATCAGAATAATTGAACTATTTAAAATCCATAATCAAAAGGAGGACCTGGATAGTGTCTTACAATATCTTTCAAATTATCAAGGAAAACTGCCCTGCTACTCAGGACCAGAGGGCAAAATAAGCATTGAAAGAATCCATCAATCACCTCAGGGAAAGAGATTGCAAGAGAAAGAGTCAAAGGAATATGTCCAAGGAAGGGACATTCACTGAAATAGAAGTATTTCAAGCTTTGAGAAGAAGATCAGAATTAAATCAACTATCTTTTCTTTCACATTCTGACTTTTATGGAAATGTTTTGCATAACTTCATATGTCATATCTTAATTGTGGGTGGGAATAGGGAGAGAACCTAGAACTTCACATTTTTAAACAAATGTATAACAATTGTTTTGAATGTAACTGGGGGGGGGGAATTAAATAAATTATCACACACTGGATGTGTTTCAGAGGTGAGCTGGGGGAAGAAACTTTATGCCAATATTTGAAAAAAGAAAAAAAAAAGAACTAAATCAAAAAATTGACTTCCAATATCAAGACCTAAGAGAAGCACAAACAGGTAAAAAAGGAAAAAAAAACATAAGGGATTCAATAGAATCAACTGTTTAAATCTCTACACAGGAAAATAATACTTATAATCCTTACTAATTGTATCACTAATAGTACAAATAGAAAGAATATACATAGATATAAGTAAAATGGTTTGAATAACCTAATATAGTGGGAAAGTGAGTAATGAACATCACATCACTCTTACTCTCTTACTCTCTTACTCTCATCTGTATTGGCTCAAAAAGGGAATAATAAGCACAATCACTTGAATACAGAAATATATCTTACCTGACAGGGAAGTAGGAGGGGAGGAGATTAAGTAAAGGGAGAAGAACTGATAGAAGGGAGAGCAGATCAGGAGAGGTGGTAGACTGGGACAAAACACTGGTGAAGAGCAAAGAAGTGAAAGGAGAAAGAGGACAAAAGTGACCTAGTATTTGATAAACCCCAGAACTCTAGCTCTTGGCATAAAAATTCACTATTTGACAAAAACTGCTAGAGAAACTAGAAAACAATAGGACATAAACTAGGTATAGATCAACATCTCATACCATATACCAAGACAAGGTCTAAATGTGTGCATGATTTAGACATAAGCAAATTTGAATAACAATAGTCTACCTGTCAGACTTATTGGAAAGGGAGGATTCTTGATAAAACAAGAAATAGAAAGCATTAAAAATGTAAAATATATAATTTTGATTATATTAAATCAAAAAGCTTTTGTACAAATAAAACCAATGCAAAAAGATTAGAAGAAAAGCAGAAAGCTGGGAAACAATCCTTATAGACAAGGATCTCTGGTAAAAATCTCATTTCATGTTAGCTTTAGCAATAAGAGAAGAAAAAGAGATAAAAGGAATCAGAGTAGGTAGTGAAGAAACCAAATTATCACTCTTTGCAGATGACATGATGGTATACTTAGAGAACCCTAGAGACTCAACTAAAAAACTACTAGAAACAATTCACACCTTTAGCAAAGTGGCAGGATACAAAATAAATCCACATAAATCATCAGCATTTTTATATATTACCAATAAAGTTCAGCAGCAAGAGATACAAAAAGAAATTCCATTCAAAATAACTGTTGATAGTATAAAATATTTGGGAATTTATCTGCCAAGGGATAGTCAGGAACTATATGAACTAAATTACAAAACACTTTCCACACAAATCAAATCAGACCTAGTCAATTGGAAAAACTTAAAATGCTCATGGGTAGGACGTGCGAATATAATAAAAATGACAATACTACCCAAACTAATTTACTTATTTAGTGCCATACCAATCAAACTCCCAAGAAATTATCTTACAGATCTAGAAAAAATAGTAGCAAAGTTCATTTGGAAAAACAAAAGGTCTAGAATTTCAAGGGGATTAATGAAAAAAAAAGGCTGAAGATGGTGGACTTGTTACCAGATCTAAAACTATATTATAAAGCAGCGGTCATCAAAACCATTTGGTACTGGCTAAGAAATAGAGTAGTCTATTAGTGGAATAGGATAGAATCACAAGACAAACTAGGCAATAACTATAGCAATTTGGTTTTTGATAAACCCAAAGACCCCAGCTTTTGGGATAAGTATTCACTATTTGACAAAAACTGCTGGGAAAACTGGAAACTAGTGTGGAAGAAATTAGGGCTTGACCCACATCTAACACCACATACCAAGATAAGATCTAAATGGGTTCATGATCTGGATATAAAGAGTGATTTTGTAAACAAGTTAGAGGAACATAATATAGTTTACCTCTCAGACCTGTGGAGATGGAATAAATTTATGTCCAAAGAAGAACTGGAACTTTTAATTGAAAACCAGATAGATAACTTTGACTATATTAAGTTAAAAAGTTTTTGTACAAACAAAATCAATGCAGACAAGATTAGGAGGGAAGCAATAAATTGGGAAATCATCTTTACATTTAAGGGTTCTGATAAAGGTCTCATCTCTAAAATATATAGAGAATTGTCTCATATTTATAAAAATTCAAGCCATTCTCCAATCAATAAATGGTCAAAGGATATGAACAGACAATTTTCAGAGGATGAAATTAAAACTATTTATAGTCATATGAAAAGGTGCTCCAAATCACTATTGATCAGAGAAATGCAAATCAAGACAACCCTGAGATACCACTTCACACCTGTCAGATTGGCTAAAATGACAGGAAAAGTTAATGATGAATGTTGGAGGGGTTGTGGGAGGGCTGGGACACTGATGCATTGTTGGTGGAGCTGTGAACGGATACAGCCATTCTGGAGAACAATTTGGAGCTATGCTCAAAAAGTTATCAAACTGTGCATACCCTTTGACCCAGCAGCATTTCTATTGGGCTTATATCCCAAAGAAATCATAAAGAAAGGAAAAGGCCCCACATGTGCAAGAATGTTTGTGGCAGTCCTTTTTGTAGTGGCTAGAAACTGGAAATTGAATAGATGCCCTTCAATTGGAGAATGGCTGAATAAATTATAGTATATGAATACTATGGAATATTATTGTTCTGTAAGAAATGACCAGCAAGATGATTTCAGAGAGGCCTGGAGAGACTTACATGAACTGATGCTGAGTGAAATGAGCAGAACCAGGAGATCATTATACACGGCAACAACAGTACTATATGACAATCAATTCTGATGGACATGGCTCTCTTCAACAATGAAATGTTTCAAACCACCTCCAATTGTTCACTGAAGTAAGCCATATACACCCAGAGAGAGGGAAGCGAAATGTGGACCACAACATAACAATCTCATACTCCTTGATTGATGTTTGCTTACATTGTGTTTCCTTTATCTGATATATCGTTTGTGTAGATAAGATTTTTCTTGCACACCAATGATAAGTTTGGAAATATGTATACATATATTCGATTTGCCAATATTTTAACATAATTAACATGAAGTGGATATCCTGCCATCTAGGAGAGGGGTGGGGAGTTGGGGGAAAAATTTGTAACGGAAAGCTATGTAAGGGTTATTGTTGAAGAATTACCCACACATATGTTATGCAAATAAAATAAAAATTAAAAAAAAATCTCATTTCACAAATATATAGAGAACTGAACCAAATGTAAAAGTATACAAACTATTCCACATTAGATAAATGATCAAAAGATATGAACAGGCAGTTTTCAGATGAAGAAATAAAAGCTATCTATATGCATATAAAGAAGTGCTCTAAACTATTTTTGATTAGAGAAATACAAATTAAAATGACTTTGAGATACTATCTCACAGCTATCAGATTGGCCAATATGACCAAAAAAAAAAAAAAAGGAAAGTATAAAGTACTAGAGAGAAGGTGGTGAAATTGAGACACTATTACTCTGTTGGTAGAATTGTGAACTGCTCCAGCCATTCTGGAAAGCAATTTAGAACTTTTCTTCAATGGACAATCAAAATGCAGATCCTTTGACTCAGCCATACCACTACTCAAAATACCTATGTCATATATATATATATAGGATACTATGTATACCAAAGATATCATTAAAAAAGCAAAAAGGACCTTTATGTATAAAAATACTTATAGAAGTCCTTTTCATGGTAGCAAAATATTGGTAACTGACGGGATGCTTATTATCATTTTGGGAATGGCTGAATAAGCTGTAGTATATAATTATAATGGAATACTATCATGCAATAAGAAATGATGAATAAAGCAGATTTCAGAAAAACCTGAAAAGACTTGTACAAATTGATGAAAAGCAACATGAATAGGACCAGGAAAACATAGTATCAGCAAAATTGTTTGATGCTCAACTATGATTGACTCAACTCTTCTCAGCAACACTGATCCAAGCCAAGTTCAAAGGACTAGAGAAGGAAAGTGCCAACCATAACTAAATAAAAAACTGATGGACTTTGAATGAAGATCAGAGCATATTTTGTCACTAACTTTATTCTTTCTTATAGTTTTTTTTCCATTTGATCTGTTTATTCTTTCACAAATATGAGTAATATGAAAATGTGTTTTACATGATAGCACACATACAAGCTAAATCAAACTGCCTACCTTCTTTGGAAGACAAGAGGAAGAGAGGGGAAGAGGGAGAAAACTTTGGAACTTAAAATCTTATGAAATTGAGTGCTAAAGGGGCAACTAGGTGAGACATTTAACATTTCCTAGCTGTGTGACCCTAGGAAAGTCACTTAAATCCAATTGCCTCAGCAAAAAATAAATAAATAAAAATGAATTCTAGAAATTTTCTTGTCATGCTATTATATCAAAAAATAAAATGTTAAAAAATGTCATTTAATTGAAGAAAAAAATTTAAAAATTATTTATACCAATGAATAAATATACATGTATATGTATAATGCATATACAGGCACACATATAGGGATATATGGGGATATATGTATAACTTTGCATGTGTGCGTGCGTGTGTGTGTGTGTGTGTGTGTGTGTGTGTCCCCTTCTCTCTCCTTACCCAGCCACCTCATTCAGAAAATCATCATCTGATTTCTGGACTATTGAAACAGCCTTCTGGTTGGTCCCCCAGCTTCAATTTTATCCCCATTTAGTTCTCTTACACTCACTGTGTTCCATCCTCAACTCAAAATAAACTTTACCATTTGACCCATATGAAGTCTTTCTTATACTTTCTTCCTTTCCACACACTCCCCACACCTACTTGCAGCCAGTTCTTCAGATGTAACACTCTATCTTTGCATTGACTTTCTTCCATACTTTCTAAAGCTGGCCTTTTCTAGCTTCCCCAAATGGTTAGAGTCTTTCTACTGAGATTATCTTGCATTTACACTGTTTAGAACATATTATTTACATGCTGTATTTCTCATTAGAAGGTCAGGTCTGGGAAGATAGCAGCTGTTCGGCTTTTTTCTGAATCCTCACTGCTTTTTTAGTTCGTCCAAGGTTTGGCATATAGGAAGCACTAAAAAAATGTTTATGAATTATGTAATGAACTTAAGTGCTAAAATAATAATGATCAGAGGGATATATGGGTAGATATACCATCAACCTTCCCAGAGCATACTTTCCTTTTTTGTCAAGGGTGAACTTAGATAATAGTTATTATAATAAATAGATATGTAATATAACAAATAGAAAAATAATTCTTTTTCTTTGAAAAGTACATCATACTAAGAACCTTTAAAGCCTGGTTATCTTGCCCCTACAGCTCCCAGAGAAGCTGGAGATGATGTTCTTTTTCACCATTGCTGTGATTCCCTATGTGATCTTCATTTCACTGCAAATCCCTCAGATATGGCTCCCCCCTCCCTCTGCCACACACACACACATACACACACTGCTCACCACCTTTCCATTCCCCACATTGAGAAGATCCTGGAGCCCACAACCAGCTCCTAACTCCAGGTGTGTCAGCAACAGCTTTCCCCAAAGTCAATTCCATTTGGTTTTTCAGCATTTTTGAGATATTTTCTCCACTGTCTTTGCTTTCCTATACAAACTCTGCTGGAGCAACCTCCACTTTGAGTACATTTTCAGAGAGCCCTGCTCTCACCCCTCTTCCTCATCAAATTCCACCTTTCCTGGAAGTCTCCCTATAGTGCCCCAGGTCACTCTGGTCTCTGGTCCAGAAATCAGGACTAAATCCTTACCTGTTCTCAAGCTCCAGAAACAAACTCAGAACTAAGGCACATGTCAAAGTGGATAACTATAGTTAAATTCTCCTCAAAACAAAACAAAAACAGAAAACTATGCCAGTAAGATAAAAGGTAAACTCTTCAGCCTGCTTCCACTATCAGATACTGACTTATCTATTAATAAGCTTTCTTTTTTCATTTTACTTCCCTTCTCAGTTCCCTAGGATGTGATGTCCTGGATCAAGAGCTGATTTCAGAGCTAGAAAGATTTGAGATCATGTTCCATATTGGGCACATGGTGGCTGAGTAACTCAAGGCATGTCTTTTACCCCTCCTAGTTCCCTGCACAATTTTCTAAGACTAAGTTTCAGAGAAGACACTGACTTGCATTGGCAGAAAGGGCTTCCTCATTTTGGAATACCTTAAATCAAGGAAACCACAAGTCCAATCCTTATCTTCCCTACATGCCCTCTATGCTCCACCCAGACCAAACTACTCACTATGTGCTGTTAATCATAGCTTCCACTTTCTATGTATTCAATCAGGCTAGTACCCTTCAAGTGCAACCTTCTCCTCAAAACCTTTCCTGACCCCTCCCAGCTAAAAACAATCTATCCTTTTTTCTATTTTTCTAGAGCCTAACAATTAATAACAATAAAATGATAATAACATTTCTAGAAATATATATATTATAAACTATGAATATCTAGTCTACCTTTAAAGTTAATAAAGCACTTTTAAAAATATCATCTCCTTTAATCTTCATCACCATTCTGGGAAGCAGGTGCTAGTATTATTCCTATTTTTCTGTTAAAGAAATTGAAGCAGACTTGCCCAGGGTCACATAGCAAATAAATATTTGAAGCTAAATTCAACTTCCAATCTGGAATTACAGCTCATCATTACAAATCCCTCCTTCTTCTGCTTAAACCTGGGGAATTCTTGGACAAAATTAGTTCAGCTCTCTGGACCTCAATTTCCTTTTTTTCCAAAATAAGAAGAGACTTTCTAAGATCCTTTCCAGTGCTATAAATGACATTGTGATCCCAAGTTAGAGCCAAGTAGGAGGAAGTCCCACCAAAATTTGAGAAGTAATTTAAGATACATAAAAACAATGCCCCTGGTAGTCTGGATGACTACATCTGATGCCAGCCATTAAAATATTCATGACCTCCTATTGACATATGTAGGGGTACCCTTCTGACTAAAAGCCTTGGAGAAAAGACCCACTTGTCTGGTTTTAAATGCTGCACAGATTTTCTGACTAAGAGAATGTGGAGAGGAGACTAGAGCAAGCTCAAACTAAGAAGATAAATCTTGGCAGATGTTTTAAAAGTACCTCTTGTGTGTTGAACCTCTGACATCCCCAAAACAGAAGAAAAGTTTAGATAAAACTAGCAAAGCTCCAGCCTCAATTATCTTATAATCTTGCCATTGCCATATATAATGATCTCCTGGTTCTGCTCATTTCACTGAGCATCAGTTCATGCAAGTCTCTCCAGGCCTCTCTGAAATCATCCTGCTGGTCGTTTCTCACAGAACAATAATATTCCATAACATTCATATACAATAATTTATTCAGCCACTCTCCAGTTGATGGGCATCCATTCAGTTTCCAGTTTCTAGCCACTACAAAAAGGGCTGCCACAAACATTCTTGCACATGTGGGTCCCTTTCCCTCCTTTAAGATCTCTTTGGGATATAAGCCCAATAGAAACACTGCTGGGTCAAAAGGTATGCACAGCTTGATAACTTTTTGAGCATAGCTCCAATTTGCTCTCCAGAATGGTTGGATCCGTTCACAGTTCCACCAACAATGCATTTGCGTCCCAGTTCTCCCACATCCCCTCCAGCATTCATCATTATCTTTTCCTGTCATTTTAGCCAATCTGACAGGTGTGTAGTGGTACCTCAGAGTTGTCTTAATTTGCATTTCTCTGATCAATGGTGATTTGGAGCAACTTTTCATATGACTAGAAATGATTTTAATTTCATCATCTGAAAATTGTCTGTTCATATTCCTTGACCATTTATCTATTGAAGAGTGGCTTGAATTCTCATAAATATGAGACAATTCTCTATATATTTTAGAAATGAGGGCTTTATCAGAACTATTAAGTGTAAAGATGATTTCCCAATTTGATGCTTCCCTCCTAATCTTGTCTGCATTAATTTTGTTTGTACAGAAACCACATACCAAGATAAGATCTAAATGGGTTCATGATCTAGATAGATATAAAGAGTGATATTGTAAGCAAATTAGAGGAACGTAGTATAGTTTACCTCTCAGACCTGTGGAGATGGAATAAATTTATGTCCAAAGAAGATCTGGAACTCTTAATTGAACACCAGATAGATAATTTTGATTATATTAAGTTAAAAAGCTTCTGAAATTCTATCTTGATAAGACAAGAGAAATGAACTTTGGTCAATTTGTCTCTTCATCTAAGGAAGTAACAGTAGCCAAAAAGTATGCAAGGGTCTGTCTACAACTTCACCATTTGCCCTTGGGAATCCCATCTATCATTTATCATAGGATGAGTTATAAAAGACTTTATCAGTTCTTCAGTGTCTCCACTTTCAAATCCACTGTCTTTGGCTTCAGCACTTTAAGTCTACAATATAAAGCTAACAGTTGCAACTTTAATTGTGTATATCTGGCAGGTGAATTGGGGGATCTGACAAAGGGTATGAGTAGTTTGGACTTTGCTGAATCCAAGCTGGAAGTCATAGTGAATAGGCTGTCATTAAAAAGATATATTAAATGGATAAAAACTACTGGTCCCTGTAAGATGAATGCAAGACCATGTCCAAGATATGTCTACATAGGTTGTTTAAACCTATTGACCTTTAACTCTTGGATGTGGTGAGAGCAAGAAATATATTGATATGATATGAGGTCTGCAACAACCTCATAAGAGGAAGAGAACGCAAGACAGTACTGATGGGGAAACCCACATATTTCCTGTCTTTTAAAAGTTCTCATAACTTCATCTGCATTTATTCTGCAACTAAAAGTAGATGCTTAGCTTCAGTTAAGAGAATTCAGTCTGCCTCTCTCCTCACTCAGTGTGGGATATGGGGCCATTCTAAGCTCACTTTCCTCTTACTCCTTTTTAAAAACTGATGCATTTCTTTGTAGTATCTGATCACTTCTCAATATACAAAGAAGCCTAGAGGAGCTTTCTATAGAAAACAGGTAAGGAGAACCACAGAATATAAATAATGCTTCCCATTGGCAGCATGTGCTTACAATAGTTTTTGGTTTTTAATAGATATGAAGAAGTATATTTTAACCTCCAAGGTGTAGAGGCAACCATAGTCATTGCTTTTTAGCTATATTTAATGTGAAAAAAATGATGTTCCGCTTTCCTTTGATTTTCTTAATAACATGTCCTTATACAGGGTTTCCCAAAAAGTCTTTTGAATTATCCCATATTTAGATTGCTAATGCATTTGGAATGCATAGTGCTACATTTTATAAGATATTGATCCATGTTTGATTCCCATCAAACTGCCTTCCATGCTTCCAAGCAGCTTTTGTCCCCAAAAAAAAAAAAAAGAGTCACTAACTGAGGATTCTCTATTTTAGAGTTTCTCAAAAAAAGAGGGGTATATTTCTTTTCTTCTAGGTTTTGCTTACTTTCATTATCTTACTAATCAATTTTTCCATTTTTTAAACTGAAAGTTTTAATAACTACTGCTTTGTAATATAACAGACCCTCTTCATTCTCATTATTATATTTGATTTTCTTTTTTTATTGTGGACTTGGTAATTAGCAAAGAAAGCATTGCAATGTAATAAAATGCCAAGAGTCTTACATAAGAAACTATAAACTTCTTTTATGCACAACTTTCTTTTACAAATGTACAAATATATATAGGTATATATATATAAATATACATATATATAAAATTAAAGAACAAGGTAGTAACTTGACTATTGTATATGAATGTGTCTATGCATCTCCTTCACTTTTTTTTCTGCACATTTAAAAAAATATTTGTTGGTATTTCTTCTGATATGATGTCCTTCAGTAATCCACTAACCTACCAACTCTACCATCACCAAGTCCAAATAGAAATCATTATCTGTTACATAATTCAGCAAAACAAATCAAAGCATTAGCCATGTCTGAGAATGTAAATCTCATTCTGCATCTCAAATATATTTCAGCCAAGAGGTGAGAGGTATATTTTATTAACAATCATTTGAAGTCACTCTTATTTGATGCTTCAAATCAATTCCTTTCAATCTTGGATGTGAAACCTTCATTGGAGAAACTTGATAAATAGGTACCCTTCAAATGTCAAAGATTCCACATGGAACCCCTTCAATACTTATATGCTAGTGGAAGTATTGGTATTTCTAAAGTTGGAAATCAACTCTGATTGGTTAATCTTCAGAGAATGAAGATTATAATGAGAAATGGATCTATTTAATGAGAGGGGAGTTTATTTTAATTAAATGATTTACATCCAGACCACTCCCAACCTTGGTTAATATATACAAAGGTTTCACCCCAAGCCAAGCCTGAGGAAAAAACAATGAGACTTAAAATTACATTAAATTAAATTCTTTGTAAGTTTTTCTAGTGAGGTGGGACAACAACTTCATCTGGACAAGATGGCCTAAGTGGAGTAAATTTGGGGGCAAGGACAGAGATTTTCTAATCCTAGTTATCCAAAATAATTGATTATCTAATAATCATTTCTCTAAACTGAAATGGCTCAACAACCACAAATTTAAATACTGGTGACAATTCTTTTTGCTTCAAGAAAAAAGAATTTACCAGCAAACCTAAACATTTTATTCTTAGCCTTGATTTAAAGCAGTTACAACTGGTTTATTAATAATTGCTTTAGATAAACTCTGGTACATAAAAGCAGTACCAAAGTATTTACTAGTGTTTGCTTATCAAATACAGGGATTTTTAATGCTAGATGATGGCAAAAAAATACCTATTATGTACAGATATGATAATCTTATAGGTCAAGATGTTAGCAGAAACTACATTTCTAATGGGGTCTGTCCTATTAGGCTACTTTTTAACTCATGTCTTCATTTGAAATAAGAAAATTGACACAATTTAATATAGCTAAAATTCAGAAAAGGAGGGATGATATATTTCAAAAGTGGTACTGCATGAAAAGGGAGAAAATGTTAGCTAAAAAATGAAACATTTTATATTATATACAGTCTGGACTCATTTTAAAAATCATTAAATTCCTCAACTTGTGGTTTGTATTCTCACATCAGGCATTTTCAGTCACATTCTTGAAATATCTAGAATAATTAGGTATTTCTTATTTGGTTTAATTTAAAAGATTTTAATAATTTATATCACATTCAAATCTATAATTGTTTCTGAAATTGATATTAACAAGTTTCTGAAAAATCTGTTAAAACCCTACTCTAGTCCCTTTTCTATATATAGCATTTGCAATGCTTAGGATTCTATTATATATAAAATTCTTTAACAAAAAAAGTTTATTGACTATGAAATTAAATATCAAATAGTCTACTTATCTTTTTTTGTTGAAAAGAAAATTCACCCCTTTTTGCTAAAAGTCCATATTTTTTTCATTGATGGTCAAGTTGAATTTTGCTGGATTATTTAAGCAATCATTCAATCAACAAACATTTATTAAGTGACTACAATATTATAGGCACTGGGAATACAAAGACAAATCTGAAGTGATAACATCAAGAAATTTACATTTTTATGAGAGACAGACACAGAGAGATAGGAAGAGAAAGAGGAGACAGAGACACAGAGACATAGAAAGAGAGGCAGACAGAAACAGTGAGACAGAGACAGAGAGAATGAGCATGTGTGTAAGTATTCATATACTTATATTTATGTAGATAGAAAATTGATACGGAATATTTGGAAAGGAGAACATCTACAACTGAGAGAAAGAGCAGGAACCATTTCATTTACAAGGTGGTACTTAAGCTGAATGTAATTTTTTTTTTAATGACCAAAGTAAAAGAAGTGAAGATCAGGCTTGTAGAAGTTGGCTTTTTCCCTTGATTCTGCCGCAGATAGCCGGGATTGCAGGTACCCCAATTCACAGGCTGCCCTTCCAGGAAGGTCAGTAAGCCTTCTAATTCATACCAGAGTAGGGCATTCTGGTCATCGCACAGCACATCCCTTCCCTGGCCATTCTGAATGTGATACCTACCTTCATCCCTCTGTCAATGGAAATGGTCAGCTTTCCCAGTCTCATTGAGATGCGTGACTGTGGTAGATCTTTCTGGTCAATTCCAGGCCCTGTGTGGTAAGCAGAAGCTCTTTCCTGGTTCTAGAGCACAGCATGATTCACCAGCTTGACGGCCTCTGTGTCCTATCCATTCATATGCCATCAGGGTAAAGATAAACTCATTGACCAGCCCCATATTCACACAGTGATTCAGGCACCAATTTTCCTATGGATGGAATCCTCAGGTTGTCTCTGAAGTCCCATGATGGCAGAGACAATTTTCACCCTGAAGTTATAGACTAAGGACATTTGAGCCCCCCCCCCCCAATCAGGATGCATTCTAGTTTACCAAAACTGAACATAAAAGGCAGTCATCTCAATTTCATCCATTTCAATCTTATTTATTTGCTCCCATTCTTTCAGGTTGAAGACCCTCTTCACTATCCTTTTTAAATTGAATACTTAGATATATCCATTGATCCAACAATCATCTCTGATATAGGATCCATTCATCAGGTTTTCAGAAATACCTTTATGGTTTTCCCTGCCCAGGGTCCACACCTACAGGGTAAACTAGGGAAAATGCCTAGAGCTGAAAGATGGAATGTTTTGTTCATAGAACAGCCAAGAAGAGGTCAGTGTCACTGGATCAAAGAGTATATGTCAGGGATAGGTTGTAAGAAGACTCTAGGGTCCAAGCACTGTCCAGGAGACTCTACCCCTTGCAAGCATGAAGATCACATCTAGTGACCGCCCCCACGGGCAACATCCTCAGTAAGGCCCCAGCAGCCAGTTAGTCTTCTCTTGTTAGACAGGGCCACTCCTATGGGCTGGGCATCCATCACTTGATTGTTAAAGGAAAGTAGGCATACTCATTGATTGTGGGGAGGAGAGGTGAAGAAATTCCAGATACTGAGAACATATTAAAAAACACCAAAATGAGATAAGAAACAGCTTGTGCAAAGGAAAAGAGGTGAGAAATAATAAAAAGGCCAGGTTCATTAATCAGTAGAGTGCATGAAGGGGAGGATTCTGTAACAAATTTTTAAAAGTAGGTTGGAGCTGGGATGTGAAAGGTTTTAAATGGCAAATAGAAGTATTTATATTTCATACTAAAAACAATATGTAGCCACTGGAATTTATTGAGAAATAAGAATAGTTAATAATTTAATAGCCCTTTAAGGTTTAAAAAGCACTTCACAAACATCTCAGTTTATTTTCATAACATCCCTGGAAAGTATGTGGTATTATTTCTCCCATTTTACAAGTGAGAAAACTGGACTCATGAAGATTAAGTGACATTCCCAGTGTCACACATCTAGTATGTGAGTCAGGATTTGATCCCAGATCTTCTTGATTCCAAGTAAAAGAAATCATTACTTCTTTCTTATATTAATAACCAATTAATATGGCAGGGAGGTTGGGGAAAGAAGTTTTTCCTTTCAATTTTGTCATTCAAATTCCAGCCTCTTGAGGGCATTTCTGATCCTTCCCAAAGAATTCATCCCCCCCCCAAAAAAAAAAACATGTAGTTGGAAATTTTACCTCAACAATGTTCATTGTTCAATGACTGGATGAAGGGTGGATTCTTTTTTATAGATTGCTCCAGATGGAAGTGGTCTGGCTTGAGATGAATCTCTTTGTCCTTGAGTGACATGATCATTAAAATAAGCCCATGTCTCATTATAATATTCCTTCTCTCAGTAATTTCCACCTGTCAGGAATACTCACTCTTCCTATGACAGCATTGAGCGGCCTCCATGATTAATCTTTGGTTTAGAAAAGAGAGTCAAATCACCATCATTTTGTTAATTATCTGCTAACATAATTAACAAAATTGAGTATTGATTAACCAGGTTTTCCATGTGTCACACAAGTCCAGCTTTCAATCCACCTGTACCACCTAGCTTCCTAAAGTTGGAAGAGTGGCATAAAAGGAATTTTCAAAAAATTGGTAGTTTATATAGAATACTTTGAGATAAGGCAAGATTTATAAATGAGTTGTTATTGAGTGAAAATTAATTTCCTTTGGGTTTTGAAGTACCTTATGTTCCAGTGTATTCTTTCCCTGTACCTCTAAGGTGAATTTTGTCTCAAGAGTTGTGATCCTATGTCTTATGGTCTTAAATGATATGTACTCTTCTTAGCTTATAAAATGATACATACTGGATATATGAAGAAATGTTTGATGTTAACATTCTAGTGCTTTCACAATAATATTTCTAGATGTATTAAATTTGGGGTTTTCCATTGGCAATCTATGGATTACATTGTTTACTACCTTATTTTCTGTTTCACATTTTCCTGGTTAGTCTTCTTGTATAAATTCCTGGAGGATGGTGATGTTACATTTTTTTTCAATTTCATCATTTGTTTTGGGAAAATCAGTCTTTTTCAGATTGTACTCAGATTGTATTCAAGTTCAGTTGCCTTGGTTTGTACAATTCTCAGTTCCTCCAATTTGTCTTTTGCTTTTCTTCTAAAATTTTTCCACCTATACTTTTCTAGAAAATCAAACCCACTTCATTTTTCAGAAGATGTATTGCTTTAGAGAGATTTTCCTTTTTTTATTCTAAATGTTATTTTTTTATTCTCTTTTGAGACCTTCAATATAGATCTTCATTCTGTTTGGTAATTATTTATTGATCTCAAACATTCTGGAATTTCTTACAGTTATTCCGCTATTGTTTCTGAGGTTCTCTTTGTTGTCAAAAAATTATCTCTTTTTCTGGAGCTTTAATTTTTTTTATTTCAACTCAGTTTCATTTTGCAGAATATATTCATTGTATGATTATAGCTTTTATTTTGTTTACTCTTTTTAATTTCCAGTCTTTATGTTTTTCCTTGAAGTTTGCTTTAAAATTGACTGCCTCTTATTTTAACTCTTTTAATTTTTATTCAGTGAGTCAGAAAGTGTTTATTAAGCACCTGTTATGTTATAGTCATTGTGTTAATGCTGCGGATGCAAAGAAAATCAATAAGCTATCTTACACCTATAAAAGAATTCAATCTAATGGGGAAGACAATATGAAAGCTATTACATACAAATAAGCCATTTACAAAATAAATCTAAAGAGGAGAAATACATTTCAGACTTAGGGGAAAGCTAGAGAAAATGCCTAGAGCTGAAAGATGGAATGTTTTGCTCATAGAACAGCCAAGAGGTCAGTGTCACTGGGTCAAAGAGTATATGTCAGGGATAGGTTGTAAGAAGACTCAAAAAGTGAAAGGGAGCTAGGTTATGATCTGTATTATTATGTGTAGGTGTATGATGGATATATAGATTTTGTGTATGATCCTAGAGACAATAGGGAGACACTTGTGTTTATTGAGTAGGATAGTGAGATATTCAGACCTTCATTTTATTAAAATTTCTTTGGCTGCTGAGTGGAATATGGATTGGTGTTTGGAGAGATATAAAACAAACCCACCAGCATAATATAGCAGTAGTGTAGGATTGAAGTAAGAAAGGCCTACACCAAAGCAATGTTAATATTAAAGGAGAAAAGGGCATGCAAAAGTAAAATAGGTAGGAATTGGTGACCTATTGAATGGGGGAGGTGAGAGGTAATGGGGGAATCAAAGATGACACTTAGGTTGTAAAGTTGGGAGATTGGGAGTATGGCGTTAGCCTCAACAATTATAAGGAAAGTAGTAGATGGGGAAGGATTTGGGGAAAAGTTACTGATTCCCATTTTGGACGTGTTGAATTTAAGATGTCATACTTAAGATGTTATACTACATATGGTTCAAAATGTGTAATAGACAGTGATTCCAGACTAGAGATAAGCAAAGAGATTAGAACAGGATGGTAATTTTAGAATCATGATCACAGAGATGGTAGTTAAATCTATGGAAGCTGATGAGATCACTAAATGAAGTAGGGTAGAAGGAGAAGAAAAGGCCTAAGAAAAAGCCCTGGTTTGTGCAACTTTGTAATACTCATGGTTCATGGTGACATGAAGGAGGAATCAACAAAGGAGGCAGAGCAGACAGATAGAAGAACCAGGAGAGAGGGATGTCCCAAAAACCTGGGGAAAAGCGAGTATGAAGAAAGACAAAATGATCAGCAGTGTCAGAGACCACAGAGAAGTTAAGTAGAATGAGGATTAAGAAAAGACCATTGTCTGGATTCATGATCTAGGTATAAAGAATGATATTATAAACAAATTAGAACAATGTAGGATGGTTTACCTCTCAGACCTGTGGAGGGGGAAGGAATTTGTGACCAAAGAAGAACTAGAGGTTCTCATTAATCACAAAATACATAAGTTTGACTATATCAAGTTAAAAAGGTTTTGTACAAACAAAATGAATGCAGACAATATCAGAAGGGTAGCAGTAAACTGGGAAAATATTTTCACATCCAAAGGTTCTGATAAAGGCCTCATTTCTAAAATATATCGAGAATTGACTCAAATATATAAGAATTCAAACCATTCTCCAATTGATAAATGGTCAAAAGATATGAACAGACAATTTTCAGATGAAGAAATTGAAACTATTTCTGGTCACATGAAAAGGTGCTCCAAGTCACTATTGATCAGAGAAATGCAAATTAAGACAACTCTGAGATACCACTACACACCTGTCAGATTGGCTAAAATGACAGGAAATGATAATAACTGTTGGAGGGGATGTGGGAAAACTGGGACACTGATACATTGTTGGTGGAACTGTGAACGGATCCAACCATTCTGGAGAGCAATTTGGAACTATGCTCAAAAAGTTATCAAACTATGCATACCATTTGACCCAGCAGTGTTTCTACTGGGCCTATATCCCAAAGAGATTTTAAAGGAGGGAAAGGGACCCACATGTGCAAAAATGTTTGTGGCAGCCCTTTTTGTAGTGGCAAGAAACTGGAAATTGAAAGGATGCCCATCAATTGGAGAATGGCTGAATAAATTATGGTATATGAATGTTATGGAATATTATTGCTCTGTAAGAAACGACCAACAGGAGGATTTCAGAGAGGCCTGGAGAGACTTGCATGAA